>PVJL010004704.1:0-123568 GCA_004026885.1 Lyroderma lyra | reverse complement strand
TAATATTTCTTTAAAAGGAAATTCAGCATTTCTCAATCCTTGGGTGTCCATTCTTTCACTGACAAAATAACAATGCATTTAATGATGATGAAAATGCTGTCATTAAAATAGGCAGTAAATTAACAAACAAAAAATACAAATGATAATATTAATAGTTTGTGCATTTTTGAAAAACTGCATTGCACTTAAAATGCAACAGATAACACTGATAATCTACAAATAACACAAACATGCAAATATTTGCTAACTTTTTCGAGCATTTGCTATGTACCTGGCTCTATCTTTAGTGCTTTTATGTATTTCTTATTTGATCCTCACAACAAACAATATTAGCAGTTAGGTACTATTGCACTGTTTCCTTATGAGGAATCTGAGGCTCTGAAAGTGAGGTCAGTTTCGTTGATAGTCACCAGGTCACTGGTGGAGCAGGTATTTAAGCCCTGTTCAGGCTGATTCCATAGCCCATGCCCATAACGCTGGAGCACTCCTGCCCTCTCTAAACCATAGTGAACATGCTTCCTACTGAGCCACAGCCATTATTCTCTTTGGAATGATTTCATTTAGGGGAATGTATAAGCTTTTTGCTCTTCTACCACATCATGTTAATGAAATGGTTCATAAAAGAATTAAGCAAGTTCAGATTTTCTTCTAACTGGAACAACGTAGTTAGTCATGTAACCGATCACCTAATTATAGCTTATTTGTATGTAATAAATTTTGTCATGAATCTTTTCCAACTGGATCTTAGGCAGGCAATTCTTACATTGTCTTAAAGGAGTATTTTGGCTAATTGTAATCCCTAGATATTTTTCTGCCAAAGGACAGAGTCTAGAGATGGATGGAAATAGAAACATGGAAACCACAGGGTGGAAGAGATTTGTGTCTCACATTTACTGTAAAATTTGGATTTAGGATTTTCTAAAATGAATCATATACTAATTCAGATCCCCTCCTTTCATCAATTTGGTATTTCCTGTAAAATAAAAATAAATAAGTCTTAAGAATTGATCTCAAGTCCTTGCACTTGAGATCAATAAATATTGGCGCTCAATAAATATTGGTTTCCTCTGCCCTTACTTGGCACATTATAAATGGTATTTGGGGCAGCATATGAGTATGTAATTAGTACTATGGTCCTCTATTAAATTTGCAACTACCATTCATCACACTGGTGGAGAAAAATGTGTGCTTGATTCCATCATGTTTTTATTTCATCTGGACCAGTAAATTTAAAGTTTTATTTATTGATCTTATATTTTATCCTATATGAAGAGTCATCCTGTAAGTTAGTAAATGAGGCTAAGTCTCTTTTCAATCATTGAGAGAATAAAAGGGATTCTATAAAACTAGCCCAGATACTCCAAATGTATATACGTGTATACATGGAAAAATGTTCTAGAAGAGAGGATGTCTTGTAAGACCAACTACATGCAGCCATTTTCCAGATTTGACTAAAGTTGGCAATGGGCAATAATTACACGAAGGAGAATGTTAAGGTGGTTCATGAGTTCTTAAGTGGCTCACTCTTAGTTATACTCTAGCCTTGTTTTCTTGTCTTCTTCAGAGCTTTTCTAATGAGATTACATACACACACACACACACACACACACACACACATCTCGTTAGATTATATATGTAATTATTCTAGAATACACACCCATGCACACAAGCATGTGCACACACACCTAGTGCTATTTTCAGCCTTATTAAAGTTAAAAACAATCATTTTTGTTTTAGCCAGTTGATTTCCTAGCCAGTTGCCAGAAACTAGCTTATGCTCTTTCTCCTTACTCTATACTTTGCCAACAGGTTCTTTTCATTTTGCACAGAGCTCTGAACTCAAAACAGGTTAATTTTAATAGAGGCATGAGAGTGCATGTGTTAAGAGCAGGGACACTAGAATGTGGCTGGATTTTATGAGAAACCTATCAGGATATACAGGGGCTGTCCAGAAATTATCCAGCCATGTCATATGAAAAATAGAGGCATTTATGGCTGGGTTTTTTCCAGACAGCCCTTGTATCATTTGTTGCTATCAATTATGTTATTGCAACTTTTACTATTCTAAATAACTAAGGAACAGATTATTTGGCACCCTCTTCCCACATGTATAAATTCTAATTCTAGATTTTATTTCGCTAGTAAAGGAAAAGCAGATATTCTCATCTTCTCATCTTTACACTTGTTTAAAAAGAAAATAAAACATGTTGTAATTTTAAATAGTGGGACCAGGAAAGGTCATTGTGTACCTTGCTTTTACATTATTTCTAATTGTGTTATTTTGTTCTTTCATTAATTCAAATACATACAGAGGGTGCCAAAAAATATGTATATATTTTAAGAAAGGGAAAAAAAAGTATTAAAATTGTAACACTTAATATATACCAATAACAAATGATGAATACAAATCACATTTGACTTTTACCATTAAAGAGGTGCTCAAAGTGGTTACCATCAGCATCGATCTAATACATAGATAACATCACTTAAAATGTGTATACATGTTTTTGGTTCCTGCTTTATTATATTGAGTGCCTGTCATATACTAGACTGAATAAAGACTGGAGCTAAGTAGGTGAACAATATTAAGCTCTATCATCTGAATACCAAATTCTGGACTTGTTTGGAGAAATCAGATGAAACCTACCAACTTTTTAAAACTCTGTCCCTCCCTGCCTATAAACCTCATAACTCCTTGTAGTAGTCTCTTCACCCTCACCTCCAACCCTCTGCCTTGTACCTCAGTCACTTAATGGCCTAAATTCTGGTGTGACATTCAACTATCCTCTAGTATTTGATATATTAAGAAGTTGTTCTTTATATTTAACTAACAACTCTTGTGCTAAATTTGACAACCATTATTTTTCTGCTTACCAGAGAAGAAAACAGCTGAACACTTTTGATTCTGTAATTATGCATCTGATCTATTGCTCCCTAAGTGGGTAAATATAGATAAAGGACTCAACATGTCATGATTAAAGTCCTCAATAATGTTCTGTTGCCAGTAAGGACTTTTTCACAGTTGTTTTGATCTCCTAAGAGAAGTAACTAAATTTAAATTATCTTCATATTAGCAATTAACATGTGGTCTGGTGTGTGGGGGAATGGGGAGCAGGGATCCTTGATGACAATAGTGATTGAAGTATCCATAGCACCCACCCTACTGCCTGCAGATGTTGTTGCTTAATAAATTTTTGTAAATTTGTATGGTGTGCTACAGGCGGACTGCAGAAGTAGAAATTAGGTACTAATTTGGAAAGGAGCTAGAGAAATCAATTTAGTAGTCATTTATTTAAACCTCTTTTTTTTGTTATAGGTGCAGTTGTAGGTCTGGAAATGCATAGGTAATTGCAGGTGACCCTTGCCCTTGTGAAATTCATGATTTATTTTAATCAGAGGTTATAAACACACACACACACATACACACACACTATATGCACACACATTTCACTTCAAGAACAAGATCAACATGATAATCATATACCACAAAACTACATGATATGTATATGGAGCATGCCACTTATGATTTTGCATGATGTTTATTTAAAGAACATATGAAAACGATGCTACCGGTGAGTAACTCACTACTTCTGATTTTTAGCTAAGAGTCACAGCCAGGTTCTTAGGGATACTCTACTAAATACTCTTATCTTCATAATTCTTGAGTTTTTCTGGTTACTTACTCCTAGTTAAACAGATATTTCTGTTTCTTGCTATATTTTCATGGAATAAGAATGCAATGAGACCAAAAAAAATTTTTTTTATTTTGATTGTTTATTCTGTTCTTTAGATTCCACATATAAGTGAGATCATATGGTATTTGTCTTTCTCAGTCTGACTTATTTTACTTAGCATGGTATCTTCTAGTCCCCTCCATATTTTTGCAAAAGGTAAGATTTTATTCTTTTTTATGGCTGAGTAATATTCCACTGTGTAAAGGTACCATAGCTTCTTTATCCAATCATTTATTGATGAGAATTTAGGTTGTTTCTATATCTTGGAATATCTTGGCTATTGTGAATAATGCTCAATAAACATAGGGAATAAAAAATGGTTTTTTTTTGGACACAGGCAATAGCTTAGTACTTGACAGAGGGAAAGACGGGGTATGGAAGGAGGAAGGGGGATTCAAATATATGGTGATGGAAAAAGAAATGACTCTGGGTGGTCAGCACACAACACAACATGTAGATAATAAAGAACTGTACACCTGGAACCTATGTAATTTTACTAACAAATGTCACCCCAATAAATTTAATTTTAAAAATATTTTTAAAAATGAGTGCAACAAGGCATGTTCATTTAGAAAGATGCTGTTTTCCTCTTGTATGAAAGGAATCTTAGGGTTTTGCAATGGTTTGCTATTGCCATTGTGGTTGTCTGCAGTATTGAAACTACAAAAGGATTAATGCAATTAGACCAGACATTTCTACTGTGCATTATTCAGAACCCTGTTTCTACTAAGTATCCTTTGAAATAGGATTCTATGGTTAAATAACTTTTGAAAATAATGTATTTCATATTCTCGTGTTGAAAACTTAGTGTGAATGGGAGCATGGTGAATGAAGTAACAAAATATTTCTCAAAATTACATGACTACAACTCTCTTTGTTGTTCTCCTTCTGCTTATATTTTGTACAACACATGTTCTGAAGATCATCTTAACTTATCTTAGGCTGAATCTGTATAGATGCTAGTACAGTTTTTAGAATTTTAGCTATTTATTTGCTATTTAGCTAAATGTCCTCTATCAACTTTTTATCTTACCATTTATAATTTTCTCCAAGAGTATAGTGGTGAATATTTAAGAAGATTCAGGTTCCTTGAACATCCAACATTTATATTTCAGGGAAAACATGACAGTTTCTCATATAAGTTGTATATACCATTTCTCACATAAGTTGTATATAATCACTCTTAGCTTTTCAGTTTGATAAATGCAGAAAATTCTACATTTTATTTTATATTCATCATATAGTTTTTAGAGTAGGTATTTAGTTTCTTGAAAAGCCTGTGTCTTGCCCTTGTGTTTATTAACATCAGCAAAACTGTTAGTTGGGACCTCTCTCCCTATTACTTCCATAATGCTCCATGGTTATAGTTTATTCTAAGAAGAAAACCACAAAGGTGAGAAATGCTTACCAATATATAAATACAACCTCTGAAAAAAAGCTTATAGGACTTGAAACTACAGTTGAGAAGACAAAGGAAAGGCTTAGACATTGGTCCTAATTGGCCAGTAACCTCACAACCAACCACCTTTAGAGTTTGTAGCTAAAAAAATAGTTGCTGTTTAAAGAAAATGAAAAGGAGTTAAGTCTTTATATACATGTTACCTATAGGATCTAATTATATTCTCCTGAAAACTGTGAAGTAGATGCCATTATATCATTGTGTTGATAACAACTTCTTTTCCTCAAAGTCATGTCCAGTAAGAGGCCAAACCTGGGTGTGAAAGATGATGATTGCTGTATTCTTAGGTCAGTACCTACATGGAACTCTTAGATGCTCTGTGGTACAAATGCTACAAATTTACAAGGACGGTATAAACATGACTACATTTGGTGAGAAATAGAGAAAATGGACTCTTCAGTCCATCATATTATATTCAGTGTTTATTTAATTGACTTGCATGCCGTGAAACACAGGAAGACCTCATTGTTGCTGACCTAAAGAAAATGTTCTGCCCCATACATTCAGTGAAACTATATTTGACAGGGCTTGTCCAGCTGCCATCAGGCAGAATTCAGGACTGAGGCTTGTTTGTGAATCAATAGCCAGTGTCAGGTACAAATTGAATTTTATTGCTGCTAGTTCCTTGAGTCATCATTTTACGTCTCACTGCATTGCTTAAAACCAACAGAAAGGATTTTCCCAGCTTAGCTTCCCACCTTCCTTCTCACCTCTGTACTTCATAAGCTCTTTTATTTATTATACTCCTTTCAAAATAAGTCGTATATGTGTTTCTTTTTTTAAGTTGAGAACATTCAAATACTTTTGTTCTTTTGTGTTCCCTGGACTCTGCTGAAAAGAAAGTATTTTCTTGGAGATCTTGGGAATCCTTTTCAGCCTCCTGAGCATAGCGGTTACACGCGAGTCAGGGGGGAACAAAATTTTAACGGTGACTCAATTAGGTCTTCAAGAGCTGCCTCTCAGACACACCTATTTTGTTGTTATATTCTCACAAGAGAGATTGAAATCATTGTAATATGATCTCAGAATACTCTTTCTGACACTAAATATTAGATGGTTAATGAAGACAAAATGACCTAATTTATAACTAGCCATGCTCAGTGGGAAATGAACCACTTAGAACTTCAAAATACATCTTTTTCATTGACCTATATACCCTTTACTATTTATTCTAATCTTCCTTTTGCAAATAATATACTATGCCCAACAAATTTAGCTGTTATTGTTTCTCTCTTTCTCCAATAACTCTTGTGGAGATGTAAAGGAGTGACTAAAACCAACAGAATTAACATGAGAAATGAGGCAATGTTTCTAATGGTGATTATCTGCACTTCCTGTAGAAATAAAATGAATGGTAAGTCAACAGCATCTTACATATTCAGTCATAGGCTGTGAAAGTAATGGATATAAATTTTGTCTCTCCACTTTCAAACTCAGTAACTTCATATCACATTATTTTTCACTTCTTTTATGTGCTTTTGAAGCCATAATGTTTATTTTGTTGTTTTGTTTTTTAGAATTGTCTTATTTATGAAATCAACATCGATATTTACTTTCAGACCTCTGAGAAGTTTGACTTTATAAACGAGTTCTATGAAAAACCTATTTTCTTCTCAGCCATAGCAACAAAATATTTTTTAAGATGGATTCAGACCACCCTAAAAAGCTTATGATCTTATTTTTAGTGACTTGAAGCAGTAACCATTAAAAAGTTATGAATTCCCATGAAGTAAATCTTGATCTGTTTTGCTGCTTAATAAAAGAATAATGATCTTGTTTGTGTTATTACAATTCAGTACTCCATTTTAAATTAGAAAACTATGATTGGAGCAAGCATGATGTTATTAATGTTAAAATTCAAGTGTGTGAACCTAACAGGGAATAATTAACCTTCACTGGGGAACCCAATCCAAAATTATCCTTTGAGGACCTGTTCTTTGTATTTTTTTCTAGAAAGTTATTAATACACAGCAGATTCTTTCTAACTAGTTTCAATTCATTGTATTAATTTATGATCAAATTGTATTTCTTGAGATTGAGCTATCAAAAGCATCTATTCTCAGGTAGGTACTGCGAATTAGAAATAAGTGCATAGGTTTTACTGACTGCCCCAAATACTCCTTTAAAAAAATAAGTTAAAACGATTTGAATTATGACTATTTTCCTTGCAGAGGGTTAGTTAAATGAGCACAAATATATGAGTATAAATTCTTATTCTTTTATTTTTATCTTATAATTAATGTAAATGTGGGTGGGCCTTTCTAGGTTTTCTTCTCAGGTTCAAGTATCTTTTTTCATGATCCTGTCCTTGATAGTGTACATAAAAAGCTTCCCTTGTGAAAGGACCACAGAAACTTGCAGCAGGATTTGAGTGGGGGAGGTATGTTAATTTGGGATTATACTAGGGAGAAACGGGTGATGGTCTTACCCAAATATCCCATATCCCATTTCAGACTTTCCTGCCTGGAGTTAGTTTCACCATTCTCCCATGATGGGAAAGAGAGAGAGAGAAAGAGAGAGAATGAAAATGAGTATCTAGATGAAGGGCTTTCTTCTTAAGCTTCTGATTCTGAAACTGTGGTCAGCCTATTCCTTACCATCTATAATTCCTGGCATTGGGGGTATTATTCCCTGTCTATTTCATGAAACCAGTTATGAAATACAACAGAATGAAAGTTACAGGAAAATATTTAGAATATTTTGGAAACTGAAAGCAGCTTGTGATAAATATTTCCTGAGTAACTAACTAATGGGACTTGTCACTTGTAATACTGAAGACATAGAAATAAATAAATTCTCACCCTAGTCAAGTGTGTTGTTGTTCTTGTTTAAGTAAATGAATACACGTGACCAATGTAAAAAAGTTATGGGAGCAGAGGGGAGTAAACAGTACATGTCATCTAAAAGTATCAGAAAAGGTTTTTCAGGGTATTCCCTGGATTCTGAACATTATTTGTTCACCTGCATTTTCCTTTTAGCAAGAGGGGAGATGTCACCCAGTATAGATGCCCAGAGAGATGAGTCCAAAGCAACTCAACATTTATTCCTTAATTTGCTGAGACACCAGAAGGTGATTCAAGAGATAAATGCCAGAGCCTCCTGTATATCAGTGAATTAGAAATCTTACCATAAGCCATGACAGAGTTTCCCTGAAACTGAGATTGACAGCAATGCGTGATCTGAGTGGTAACTTGTGACTTCCTTTAACTGGTTTTTTGAGGATGTCAAGAAAATTGGATTTTTATAAATTAAACAAGTGATTGAAAGAAATGTAGATAGCAAAAGGGAAAAAAAATATATATATATATATATATGGTAGCTTTAGAGGAAGGAAACTAGCTTTCTAGCTTGCCTATAATGACCTTGAATAAAGACACATACGTCACCAGGGAAATATCTCAGCCTGTTACTCATCTCTAAGTCCCAGGTTCAGGCTCACTTAAAAACAAATCAACAAACAAATAATTATTTTTTCCAAGGAAACGGTATATTTTAAAATATGGAGACTAATAGTAATACTCACATCAATACTAGCTTCTTTGTGTCGAGCAGTTACGGGATTCCAAGCGCTTATTAATAACAATTTATATTACTTTTCTCATTTTATCCTCACAATTTTGTGATGAAGCTATTATTACAGATGAAAAACTGAGGCCTAGGGTGATTTTTCCGAAGTCAACAGCTATTAAAACAATGATCCTGGCCTCATAGCCATGTTTTTCTTATTTACAAATACTTACAGTAACTGTATTTCCTAGCTCCCTTGAGGGCCAGCTACACTTAAAAGAGCAAACTTGCCTGCTTACTCTCTTTCAGGTAGGGTGTGTTTCTGGACCAACTCAAACTTCATTTATTAATTTGGCCATTCGTCCATCTAATTCTACTCTCCCACTCATGTAAATAAGCTTCTGCCCCCACAAATTATAGAACTCACAGTGGTATAACCATTGGATATGACAACTGATTGGCTTCTGGGAGTAGATTTCTAGTTATTCTTGGATCTCTAATTCATCATTATGGGCGCTTGTGAATTTTCTCTGCCTCTTTTTAAAATCCCATTCCCCAGGTCTTTGACTGCCAGCAGTAACATACCAACAGACACTCTTTCTGTGGTGTTTTCCTAGTTACCTTGTCCCTACGTCACAAAGCTACTGTGAGAATAAGTCAGATGATGTATGTGAAAGTGCTTTAAAAAAACTTAACACCCTTAATTTTCCTCCTCCCTAAAATGCAAAGGATTGAACTGGATCTTGAGTGGCAAGTGTGATTTCACAAATGTGTGGCATTTTCAATTCAAATGCTGAATTTTGGGCATGAAATGGCAGCAAAAATTTTCACAGCTGAAAAGATTGGGGTTTGGAAAAAAAAGTTGAATGACTTTCTCCAAAAGTGTGATTTTCTGGTTATGGTTTCAGTACTTCAGTATTCAGTATTCAGACTAATATTTTAGTTTTTAGTTTGGTTTATGTGCATTTAAAAGTGCTCTATTTTTCTTCTTTGATTCACAAAAATTAAAACTAGTATGTGTACTTGGCATTCAATTTTCTATCAAGAAATGTAAATGTTTTATGGAATATTATTATAATAGAATCATCTCACTCCTCAAAATCAATTGAAAGTGTATAACTGTAGGAGAATATGAGACTATAATTTGTGCCTTGTCATTTTTAACATGGTAATAGGGTTACTGTGTATACAGGTGATAGTTTTCTTGCATATCATTAATAATTAAGGGAATACTTAATTTTTATTAATAATTATAATTAAGTTTATATTAATGGCTATGCTATCACCTATACCTTGTGATAGAAAGAAAATTAGGGATTTATAATTTTTCACTGATTTATAAAGATTGATTCTTTTCCTCTTTGTAAAGTATCATTTCAGAGGTATCCACGACACCATTACAAATTATGTGTGTCACAATGAAACATAGGTATCATTAAGGTAGAAAGATGGAGAATTTAGAATGGAAGATACATTAACCATATCCATGTTTTCTAAAATCAACCCCAAAATACATGCTTTTTGTCCCCATGAATATCTTAGGTACTACCTTCCCCTATTTTAAACATAGGTTTTATAAAGAGAGAGATTTCCAGTAACATTCCTTCTTTGGCTTTTGTACAGATTTGAAATACAGAAATTAATAGTCACTGTTTTTGAACATTTATAATGTCTCCTGGCAAATAGATTTGCATATCCTTAATTCTTCAAAATAGGCACCATTGCCTTATTTTTATATACAGAAAGCAAAATGGAGAAAAGATGTGAGAACTTGACCAAGATCATACCCCAAGCATGAAGGGCAAAATTATGCTTCAGACCCAGGTCAGCCCAAGTACACAGCTCAAGTCTTTCCATATCTGCTATACCTGCCTTTCCACTTTTAATATATTCATAGTTTTGCATCAGTTGATTTCATTACCTTCTACTTCTCTAACACCTGGAGTCCAGATATCTTAGTCCCAGTTGCTGTTCTTCTGCATTTTTTGAACATAGAAATAGAAATAAACTGTGGACGTGGAAAATTGCAGTAAGAACAGACTTAACAGGGTTAAAGACTTTGTTTAAAATCTGACTTTGTCTTTGAATTTGCTCCTTGAAGCTGAACGAAATGTGTGGAGGAGTTCCCTGGTGGTGTAGTGGCTTAAGGCTTCATCGCTGGCGCTGTCAGCCAGGGAACTATCCACATACAAAAAACAAAAAAAAACAAAAACAGAAATGTGTGGAATCTCTAAAATCCATAGTGTGGCTTCAGCTTGAGATCAAATATATGACCTTGAGCAAGTCATGTAACTTCCCACCAGCAGTTCTGTTTTGCTACCTGAAAAATTGTGATTATTACAATATCTGAATGCCATTCTGTGAAGTCGAATGCCACCGCATTTATGGAGCAGGCTGTACTTTGTGGAAGACAGTTGTGGTTTTCAATAAAATAAAATTTAAAAAAAATGTTTATTTCTAAGATATTCACTAAAAATATTTGAACAGTTATTGCCCAGGACATATTATCTTTTAGTGAAAATCAATACCTACCACTTTTTGTTGCAGTCATTTTTAGCCAATGTCCACTGTTCTGTAATATACTTACTACTACATTTTACAGAGATTAACAGAGAGCCATTGGGGAAAATAAACTGTAATGGAAAACCCACTAGGGCACGTTTCTTCTGTGGCTGGCTTTCATTTGTCAGAAGTTTGAACTGTAAATTTTATTGGTTTTACCCTAAGCAAACATTAACTTGCTTTAATTGGGATACTGTGCAGGTATCTTTAGATTTAGTCTTCCTAACAACATGCATTCGTAATATGTGATGTCCTCTGTCTCTTAGTGTTTCATTTAATCAGACCTACTTTCTTCATGAATCTTAGTAATTAGAATTTGTGGAGCATTTCACATTTGTGAGATGTTGATTTCCAACAACCTTCTAGCAGGAGTACTGTCAGCATTTACAATATTTTAAAATGCAATTGTTTATTTAAGAGACAGAACCAAAAGGATATGAGCAGAAACATGTGACATACTAATTAAGGGAAGCTGTGTGTTTTATGATATTTCTCTAGGTTTATATTTTCCTCAGTTCTCATTATCTCACCATGGGTGTCAACATTATAAATTACCTGATATATATCTGGAAGACATATCCTAGCCTTACTTAGTGCCTGTGACATGGTTTTCTGAATGCTAAACCGTGACAGGACACACATTTGCAGCACAGCCCGTGCAATCCAACAGAAGCAATGGGTATGGGTTGGGAGAGAGTCTTTGTCTGAATGTCATTCTCTGGATTGAAAGAGAACATAATAGAAGTGACCTTCGAAATCTGCTGGTAGCGAAGGTTTTACCTGGTGTGAGGAGAGGAAGCAAAATACTGCTTTTAAAAGTCAGAGCCATATAATAACAGGAATAGGCAAAGAGAACTAAAATTACACAACAAAGAGGCCGGTCTTTCAATAGAATGCTTTGTACCTTTAAGAAAAGAATCCATTACATCCCTCAATGATGCATACAAGTCAAACAATACCCATTCTTTAGTTTCCTGCTGTCTCAAATGGACTTGTACTTTTTTCCTTGTAAGTTTTAAACAATTTTGAATATGGAACTTCGCCTTTAAAGTCTGCTTTTCTTAGTTTTACAATTTATATGGTAGAGGTAGTGAGATAAATGGGGGACCCTACTTGGAAGGCTTGGCCTGCCCAGGGCTTTAAATGGTAGTTCACATTCAATCCTGGGCCGACTCTCAGCCTTGCCCATGGAGCCCATCCACGCCAGAGATTAACCTATTAAAACTGGCGTACCTGTCAGTTGCTTTCTAAATGAGGCCTTCTATCATGTGATTATCAAATTAATTTACAGCCTTAGTTCACCGTTGCCTATTCGGACTGTGTTCTTGTTTGCTTTCTCACTCACATCCACTTTCTTGCACTGTGCATGATGGCTGCAGTGCCTTGCCGTCACTGTTCCTCCTCTGCTTCTGCATGTCCCAGTCTTTACGTGAACGTTACTTCCCTCACAATGCTTTGCCCGATCACCTTTGGCCCTTAAGTGAAAATCAACACACTCTGTACCTCGGTCCTTCATATAGCATTGTAGTACTCTCTACCTTCCATTAGAAATGACTTATGATTCACAATGACATGTTTTTTGGCATTGTGCACCAATATTTGTTATACTTAGCTAAGTAACAAACTGGCCCAGTAGTAATTAGTTTCTCCTTCTCATGGTATTTTGGGTTCATTGGGTTCAGCTGAGTAGTTCTTCCTCAGCGTCTCTATGAGGCTGCATTCAGATGTCAACTGAAGACTGTCCAATGGAGCTCACTCGCTTAGCTGCTGGATGATGCCTAGCTGTGGGCTGGGAGCTCAGCTGAGCCTACCATCGACAAAGCTGTAATTGGCTTTTTTTTTTTTTTCAACGTGAATAATGTGCCCTGGTTTGTCCAGGGTATTTTTTATTTTAGCACTGAAAGTCCCATGTCCAGGAAAGAGACTCCCACAGTGCTGAACAAAACAACGTTTTGTCACTCACTCAGCCTTGACTTCTCACAACTTACAGCCTGGGTTTCTAGGGGCAACATTCAAAGTGCAGTGTTCCAAGAGTTCCTTGCAGAAGCTCCAGGCTTTTTATCAACTAGCTCAGATGTCACAGATTATCACTTATGCCGAATTTTATTAGTCAAGCAAGTCACTAAGGCTAGCCTCAATTTAAGTGATGTGCAATTAAACCCCATGCTGAGGGAGCGGCAAAGTTGCATTACAGAAGAGAAATGGGGATGGTGAATATTGTCGCCACCTTTGGAAGATATGATCTACCAAGCAGTTTGTTACCGAATCTTTCAGAGGGTAGCATTCAGTTCATTTTTACATTGTCTCTGTCTGTATCGCTCTCCCAGGGCACCTTATACTTAGTGGGCACTTGATAAATGCTTAAAAATAAAAACAAAGAGGAATATCTTTATCTTAAATTTATTATTAATTATTGAATAAAAAATTACTTTCAATTTTGTTTAGATTTCTTCTAATTTATTTGGTTGAAAGTGAAAAATTTGAATCACGAGTAAGAGAAGCCAAAAGAGAAAATGTACTAGAGAAAAATTTATGCTTCTTATGCCAAAATCAATGCTGTGTACTGTCAAGAGTCTGTTAATGATTTCAAACCTTGGGCAGTGTTTTAATAGAGCCATGGGTAGTGTTTGGAAAGGCAGTAACTAATAGCATTTTTGAGGAACTCATACATTATGTTATGCATCTACAACTAGAGGAGTGAAAAAAATTAAACTAAAAAGAAACTTTGACTTCTGTTTTAGCATTTACTTTTTGTACCCTGAAGAAAAAAAATGTACTCTCAGCCTACACAGGTACCCAAACATTGGTGTCACAATAAGACCTGTCATCTGTATAGATGAGTAGCCCTGCTTTCTATAACCTGTCCTGTATTTTATTGCATTTGTTTCCCTCAAAATGCAATGTGATCAGTCCTGGGCTATATTCTGTGAACAATGTTACACTTATTTGTCAATTACTTACAATTATATCATGTGTTAACCTCTTTCAAGGAAAAGATCTGTACCTGTACATTGACCTTGGTAAGATAACACAGAAATCTGGCATTGACTGTAGAGCTTTTGAATACTCTTATACATCCATAAAAGATTAGTTTTGGAAATGGTGATCAGTGCTTCTCAAATCCTAGCAAAGAAGCAGTTTAATCTTTGTCAGTATATAGGGTTAATTCTATCAGATTCCCAAAAAAGGGTGGTCACAGTTTGTGGGCAGCTCTGATGACTCTTATTACATGGACGGAAGCACAGAAGTTCAGCTCTGTTGAATACCACCATAGACTGCGTTTTACAGATCAGGATGCCCTCTAATTGCTTCAAAATGTCAGGTACTCCAGGCAGGAACGAGGAAGCACAGGCAGTCGAGAACTAATTGGTATCGGGACATGAAGCTTTTCTAGGTCACTGATTTACATGAGGCTTAGGTCAGTAGTAACTCAAATCATTCTTTTCAATGGCAAGTACTTTAGGGGGAATTAGCCCTCAACACAGTTCCTTTGTGATAGTGTGCACACCTCCAAATTAAAGTATAACTGCAGACTTTGCTGGTATGGGATGGGGGTTATTCATCTGTTAGATATTTAACTTGAATATTAAAAGATTGCATTTTTAAAAAAGAGTCAGTGCTTCACAAAATCAAGTTAGGAAAGCAAGACCATAGCTATTTTTCAAACAGGTAAGAACAGCATTAAAACATTCCAGGGACTTCTACAGAGGAAATGCAAGACTCTAAAACAGATCCTTGCTGGTATATTTTAATGAAGAGATGGCAAGTTTGACAATGGAATCTAAGAGAACTCCCACATTTTGCTGTGTATAGTGCTCTTCCATGTATAATGCACGCCCACTTTTTGGGCCCAAACTTTCAGAGAAAAAAATGTTTTGTTTTAATTTTTTAATTCAAATTTTAACTTGTTTATATTTAGGTACTTGTAGTTTTTTTTTGTATTATAAAGGAATTTTGGCACTTATTTTCTAACATATTATGGTAACTGTATTCCTGGATATTATTTTGCACACAGATATTGTTATTGATTTCTGAAGTTACACTTTTAACTCATAAACATAAATGAAAATTAAAAACATTTATATAGATATAGAATTAGTACTATCCTTATTTTTTCCCTTACAAATTAGGCAAAAAGTGTACATTATACATGGTAAAACACAGTGATATTTATTGCCCCAGTTTTCAAGAAGCTCCTAGTCAGCATGGAACGCAGCCTCATGTCAGTGCCCTATTCCTGAAATACTTTTGGCTCTAGAGACATGGAGTAAATTTAATAATATTGATTGTTAAAACTTTGAGAATTTTTTAGCAAAATACTCACCTCAGTTTTCCTAAAACAGGAGGAGACTCCATACGCATGCTGCAGTGTTGCTCAGACCACCCCTGCTACGTGCCGGAGTCGTTTAGCTTTATCTGTATCCTGGAGAATTTACAAATTGCGAAAATAGAAAGTTAACAAGATACCTGGAAATGCCTCCACTTTTGTCCATTCCATCTCTATATGCCACAACGAACAGAAATATAATGCCAAGGCATCAGCTTTATAGTTCTTAAGACATCGATTCAATATCCTCACATCTCACCTGCACTTGACTTCTTTTCCTCTACGTATCAGACAGTACATTACTTCTCAAACTATGTCTTATCTTCCTGCAAATAACCATAGATAAGGCAGAATAAGTTGTAAAGTCAGATTTCAAATGTTCTGGGTGTCTTAAGAGAGAAAATGATTAAGTCAGCTGGGAGAGTAGGTAGTACTCATGGAGCGTGTTGCGTTTGAGCTAGCCTATGACAGATTGGTGGGGTTTTTATACCAGTAATAGGGTCTAAGGGTGGCATTTCCAGTTTAGGGAAGCGTAACACCATGGTCAGTGCTGACAGAATATAGTGAACACACTGAGGCAAATATAATGTTTATAAATGAGAGCAAGGAGTTCATTAACAAGTTCATTAGATATTGCTTAAAATATCCTTGTGCCTTATTACAGAGCACCTAAAGTGACATCAGGAAAATTTAGTCAGGATGCCACAGACAGTGACAATTAACAACTGACTCCATTTCTGTCTGTGTTAATCAAACAAGAAAATGATTGGAACAATTTCTGTTCCTCAAAGACTAAAATTATTGACTTAGGAATCATTAAGAACTAGGTGGAAAAAGAAAAAAAACAACTAGGTGGTCTGCAGGGATTAGAGTGTAGGACCCCAAACGGCAGGAACAATAATATCAGGAATGATCTAATATTGTTATCTGCTATCAACATACGAGATATCCCTGCTCAGAAAAAATAGAACTCAAACCAATTTGTAATTTCTATTTTTCAACTAAAATGTCAAAAGATGAGGAGGACATATCCAGTTGGTCTATGTCCTTATGCTGTGTTATGATTAAGGGAGAGACAACACTGTTTATAGTCTGTTTTCAGTGGCGAATTGCCACTGCATGAGCTATTAGAGTGAAGAAATAGGCTGAGTCAGAAACAATACATATGCATTACCAAGGAGTTATTATGCAGACATGAAGTTTCAGTATTAAATATGTGTGTATATCTGTGCATATATAAAGACATATACAAAGACCTAAATTTTTAAATTATCAGTATTTTCCTCAGATTTTACATGTGTGCAAACACACACACACACTTTGTGTATAAATACAGTATGTATGTACACTTTAATATTATGCTTGGTTTGTTATTTAATTCATAGGGACATCTCTTGCATAATAATACACGTTTGCTACAGTAAAGTTTCCTAAAAGATAATTCCCTATGAGATAAAACATACTTTAATTTAAATCCTTGATCAGCAGGTAGTCTATATACTCAGAAGTATCAGACTTTCTGCCCCTATGTTTAGTGTTTTTCATAGTATATTAAATGCTATATAATAATAGTTTTTAAGATCTTTGAGTGGAGGTAAATTTTTTTTTTTTTTTTTTTGCTTTCTGGTATGTGGGCAGCTCCCTGACTGGGAATCGAACCCAGGCCGCAGCGCCAACAGCGCCAACGCCGAAGCCCTAAGCCACTACACCATCAGGGAACTCCCTGAGTGGAGGTAAATTTAAATGTGCAAATATAATCAGATTAAAAAGCGGTATGGGACACACACGATAAGGCTCCAAAAGAGAATAATTACTTCTTGTGACAAAAATTAACAAAGTGCCAGACTCTAAGTAAGTGTTAGAACTACCTTTGAATTTCATGGATGTAAGTTATTACAATGTTCCTTTGATTAAACTTCTGTCCCCTTCTGTCCTTCCCGCTTTAGATAGAATTATAGTAGAGATCAGTTTAGATTATAAGGAAAGCTATTCATTCATTCTCTTTAGTCACATAACAAACACTTATGAAACACCTGCTCGGTGCCATGTAGATCCAGAATTGTTAGGCTCTGGGAATGCAGGAAAGAGGCTGAGAGTTTCTCCCTCCCAGGAGTAGTCTTGTGGAAGAAAAGTAAACAAATCAGTGTCATTAGTAAAATATAAGCCATAGAAATGTTTTTGCATAAGTTTTCGTACACTAAGCAGATAAATAAAATCATGACCCTTATTTTGCCTGAAAATTTTGTCTACTGAAACTGCCTGACTATAGGAGTTTCCAAAAACTGGGATGGCAAAGGTAAACAGTGTAATGGATGACTTCTCATAGAAGCAGCTTTATGATTTAAAATTTTAAGCAAAATTTGGTACCAGACGGATGAAAAATATAAGTACACTGGTAGGTTGGATGGAAGTGAGGATGGGGAGAAACATGCAAATCTCTATATCTCACTGGGTTCAGAGAAAACAAAAAGTATACTTGCATATTGTCTCTGAAAATAAGGTAATCATTTCCAGAGGGGTGGGGGCAAAGTATTATAAAGAAATATGAGGGCTGCCTGGAAAATATCCAGATAGGTAATAAGAAAAATAGAGACATTTATGGCTACGTTTTTTTCTGGTCGGCCCCTTGTGTAACTCCAAGGCAGCTTATCATGCCATCTTCAAAGATAGAGCCGTGCAATAGTCAGAAACCAGTCTGGTTTTGTGTTGATCTAAAGCAAATCCTAAGATACATGAGATACATGGGAAGGCTGTAGCTGTTGATAGCACAGTGGGATGTCTTTGCCTCCAGAGAAGCCATTCCAAAGATGGGCTTGTTGCCAGCACTGCAAGCCTGCTGACAGGAGAGCAGGGCAAATGAGGGGTGGTTATAGCAAGGACGGTAAAATCTTTAGGTCTGTTCAAATGGCCAAATGGTTCTTTGTTGTTGTTGTTATTGTTGCTTTTCACTCTCCTAGCCATTCAGAACACTTTGGAATCTTTTTGTAAGACAATAATCTAGGTAGATAACAGATGGGAATGTTTCTTTGGTGTTCTGATAGGATTATTCATTATGTGTTTAACTGCCAAATGCTGAGCTTCCTATTTAGCTAGAATTAAATGAGATTATGTGTGTAAAAGGCCTAGTACCATGGAGGGTGCTGAGGAAATGTTCTATAAATGTAAGCAGGAGAGTAAAAGGGGGTTTGTGTTAACCATATGCATCCACATTACCTATTTAAAATTAAAGTAGGAGCTCCCTGGTGGTGTAGTGGCTAAGGCTTCAGCGCTGTCAATGCTGTGGCCTGGGTTCGATTCCCAGCCAGGGAACTAACCCCCCCCCCCAAAAAAAAAAAATCTAACCCTATGCCCCAAAATAGAAAATGATGCCCTTTAAACAAACAAACAAACAAACAAATAAAATAAAATAAAGTAGATTTTCTAGGCTCAATGAGAAAATTAAGGTCCCGAAAGAGGAAAATCTTGTCTAAGATTATATAATGTTGTTGCTAAAATTTACCATGACATTCAATCCCTGGTGTTACTTCTGTGAATATGTTATTTTACATAGTAAGAGGGACTTTACAAATGTAACTAAGTTTATTGATTAATTGACTAAAAAATATGGAGGTTATCCTGGATTATGTGATTAGACACAATGTAACTACATGAGCCTTTAAAAACAGAGCACTCCCCCATAGAAAGGCAAAAGGGGAAATCAGAGGGATTTGAAATATGAGAAATGATTGACTCAAAGATGGAGAGGTGCAATTATAAAAGATATGGAGATCTTAGTCCTACAAACAAGAAACTAAATTCTGCCAACAACTGAAATGAGGTTGGAAACAGATTCTTCCTCAGCTACTCCAGAAAGGAGCAAAACCCTCCTAATTAACATGTTTGTTTACATCTTGTGAGACCCTGGACAGAAATTCCAGCAGTGTGGTGATAAATTTCTCTTCAGTAGAATTGTGATAATAAATGGGTGTTGTTGTAAGCCACTGGATTGCTGGTAATTTGCTAAGCAGAAATAGAACACTAATGTGTATAGCAATGTCAAATTAAAGATAATAGCCCTGATTACTGGTGCTAAAAGGTAAAATGAGGCTTACTACAAATTTTTAAGATTTAATTTGAACAAAAATTGATTTAAATCCAGCAGCACCAAACCAGAAGTGGTTCGGAGTGCTCCATGGACAGAAGACAGAGGAGAGACTTATGAGAACTTAGGAAAAGTGTGGAAGCAAAGAAAGGATATTGAATGGCTATAGTTTAAAGCATTGTTGCTCTTTGGGATGTCTGTCCTTAGTGTTTTGATTTCACAACTTTGAAGCATTTATAGGCTTGGATTTTGGTTTGCTTACATAGACCTCATGGCATTAGAGCGAAATCACTCTAATAGTATCCTTATTTAATTAATTTAACACTTGTAGTTGTTTCTTTTTACCAGCTACTTTAATAGATTAAATCACTTTGTTTTGACTTAAAGAAACATTTCTAAGCTGAATATGAGAAGGTATATATTATTTTATCTGATAGCCAATCCAAATTATTTTTAATTTTCTTTATCCAATAAATTTTATGCTACCATAAAAAAGCATAATTTATGTTTCAATGCATGGTATGAGGAAGAATTAAATGAACTTCATTAGTGATAGCGGTTACCAGTGATTAAGACACAACAACTTGAAATCTGTTGAAATTCCTGTCACTTAACAAAATATAGCAATCCTTGACCATGACAGCAATATAGGATTGTTGAGGCATAGATTTTCACAAATGAACACAGATAAATGTATGTCCCTATACATGGAAGAAAAAGAGATACAGGCACTAACGACACATGTGATTTTACTTTATAAAGTTAAAAGTGGAGCTAAATCTAAAAGCATTGAAATGCTCTGTGAGTATTTTCCTATCAGAAGATTCATATTTAGAATTCAGAAAGGAGACTCTGCCTCTCATGCTTCATTTTGGATTTTGAGTATTGAATTTTTATGGTGATAATTATAGCCTTTAAGTTCCCCCTAACCTAGAACCAATTTAAAAGAACAAGCAATAAATGAAAATATTGGCTTTATTATTGAATATGCTGAACTGAGAAGGTACCGTGGATGTATGGCCATACCTGAGCTCTCTTATATTTCCCTTGCCCACCTGTGTGAATCACTCCCTTTCGGAGAGGTCATTCTTTATTCTTTGCTGGGAGAAGTGAAGTGAGAACAGGGGAAGGTGGAAGTTTATCATAATTTCACAGATTTGAAAATTACTGTTTTACGGTAGAACAACTATCAAGGGTCGGACGATCTGAAAGTATTTATTCTAAAATTCACAGCATGGGGAGAATATCTAGGTGTCATAATGATGACACATTGCAGTGATTTCCAAATTTCTGAAGTAAAATTTACCTACTACCTATTTTCCTACCACTTGTATATGGTTACAACACATTCACTTCCAAGTATTCTATAAAAAGTTGTATATTTGGTGTCAGTCGTTTGAGAAGTAAGCTCTTTTAGGCAAGTGCAAGGGCGTGAGCTTTCTGATATGAAATCACAAGACACAGTAGAGAGGCTAGCAAGCTTTCAGGAGGTGTGGACTTCTCATCTTGCCTTTATAGCCAGGCCTCAATATATAATTTCCAACATTATTTCCAAGTGACCCAAAAAGTCTTTTTGACTCTCCTTTTTAAAGGGAAGACAATTTTCTTGAAGATTCAGTTCATTCACTTACATGTCAAAGGAGTCTTTAAGCCTCACAGATGATAATGTTCTTTTGGACTATTTGAGCATCAGCCAAGTAAGAGCCATAAAGATGTCAAGGAAACTATAACACTGTGAATTCAGGAGGAAATGTATGCATCTGGAAATATGGGATGGGATTCTTCTCATGACTATGTTGCGCTTCCAGAAAAGTATTTTGTAAAGTATTTAGTAAGAGAAAAAGGAAAATTTAAGTATCTATATATGTACAGATAAGTACATTTATTCGTAAGCACATAACTCTGTATATAAATATACATTGTTTTTTCTGCATTTACAAATGAAGATGTGATCTTATTTATAAAATATTGTCTTATAAGTAGATGTGGATATTTATTGCTTCCATTAATCAGTGATGAACTTACGTTCAGTTTCCTCATTTCCATGTTCTATAAAACCTTCCCATGAAGCAATAAGGGCAGAAAACTACAGAAATACAAGGTTTGTGATCAAAGGACTTGGTCTCATGTTTTGTTTTTGCCATTTCTTTTAAGTATGTGATATTAAGCACACTACTATATTATATAACCTTTCTAGGCCTGAGTTTCACCATTTGTAAAGTGGGATTGAAAGGGAATGATCTGTAACATGTTTAATTGTGGGGATTAATTTTGAGATCTTTCTATGTCAATTACAGGGTAGTAAACAAACGTTTAGTTTTCCTTTATCTCAGTATTAAATAAGGAATGTCCCTGCACCCTTGCCAACATGCTATGTCCCATGGTACTTACCATACCTTATGGTGTCATCCTTACTTTTTCTACTGTAGTGTGAAGTCCTTGAAGGCATATTCTATTTTATTTATCTTGTATCCTTCATCATACATTGCATATGTATCTTGTATATAGTCTTCACATTAGTATCTGATGGATAAATTAATTCATTGAAAAGATAATCATTAAATATAGATCATTACTCAGGTGGTGATATGTGCTAAAAATACAGTGGTAAGCAGTGTGGAAGTGCTGCCTGTTATTATCGAGTTCAGTATTTCAAGCTATAAACCAAGATAAACTAACGATCACATTCAAATTCCACTTAGCATTCTCTTCTTCTGATAGACATGTTTTGTCTCTTTTAGAAATGTGGAATAAGAATTACATTATATTCTATAGAGAAAGTGAGGACCCTAGTAATGAATTGATAATGAATTGATGGCATAGAGATCCCACAGAGAGGATAGCAGCATGGTCTCTTTGACACTTACCAACTGAGTTCCAACCTTAGCTTAGCCATTTACCATTTGTTTGATTTTAGCCTCATATTTAAATTTATAGTCATTTAGCTTTCTTGAAATAATTAAATTAATGTAGACAAGTAAAAACATTGTGTATGCCTCATATTATCAGTCTTGAGAATGATCACTTACTTGACTTTTTTTCTTTAATAAGCTCATGCAATATACTTTAAATATATCTTTTCCAAATACCCACTGTGATTCGATAGAGGCAGTCCCCAGTTTGATTGTGATGTGCCTAATATTTAATAGAGTTATTTTATTAAAGTGTTTTTGAAATGCAAAGTTATCTTCTGGGCTTTCTCTTTTTGGAGGGTGTTAATTGAATTTGCATTCAGATATCTGCCAAAAGATGTCTGGAAGTATACATTATTAATCATCCCAAAGACAGCCTGCAAAGTTAACATTGATACAAAACAGAAATGAGGCCTCTCTTGCCTAAGGGATTCCCACTAAGTTTTGACTAATAATAGAAACTTTGAAATTGTGTTTCATCAAATGTTGAGTGGCATCAACATGGGAGAACCAGCGCAACTTTTAGAAGTTTATGCCGTAGATTTTAATCCGAATCATTTTATTGTAAAAAAACCCTTACTATAAGCAAATGGTATTGCTAATTTAGCTCAAGAGATTAAATAAAAAATATTCTAATTATTTCTGAAAATATTAATTTTATTAGACCAAACATTTGAGGATTTATTATTTGGTATACTGTAATGCTTTGAGCTTGAGCTCTTAAAAAAATTAAAGTTTCACCTCTTTAAAAAACCATTTTCAATAAATATGTGTAAAGGTATGAAGATAATATCCTGGTATCCTCTCCTCTTATGTTTTCTCTATTGTTAAATTTATTGAGGTGACATTAGTTAGCAAAAATTACATAGGTTCCAAGTGTACAATTTTACAATGCGTCATCTATATGTTGCATTGTGTGTGTTTTGAAATCTTGTTTAAGAATTAAAAGTATATTCTATAGTTTTCTCATGTTTGCCTAATTTCTTGAGCTATATCAATATATTCTACCTATTAATTTAGATCTATCATTATTTATCTATCTGTATTTTAATTTCTAGAGTCATCAACTTATTTGAGTACAAAATAGCAATTCAGTCGATAGCTTCTATCTCCTCAGTCCTTATTTGCTGAATTAACAGCATTAATTACCAATGTAACATAATATGAGTATAGTTTCACAACATGAAAATAGAATATCATCGGGCACTATAGAATTATGTGGTGTAAAAATGAGTGATTTTTTTAATAGAACTCATAATTTTTGTGATACTTAAATAGTTATCACCCCGATAAGTCTAACAATAAAAAATATTTAAAAAAAACACGCATACACACAAAAAAGAAATAGTTTAAGAAACTATTTTGGATTGACTATCATTTCTCCTAGTAAAATTTTTTTTAAAAATCACAAAATTTCTTAGCATTTAATGAAATTTGGTGAATACATTCAAAAACAGATAAGAAAGAAAAGTAAAAAGAAGGGATTAAGATTTTTACACATTATGGCATGAAAAGATATTCTAAGGAGCAGTTTCAGGAGTTGGGATTTTATATTTAATCAGGGGAAACATACCTGAAGTAAAGATGTTAATACATTCACACATACACACCCACCCACATACACACTTGCAGGTTTTTTTCATATACTTTTGTGATACAATCAACAAAAACTATAATGATAAAACTAATAAAAGCTATAAACTTAAATTTAAAGAAGTCTTTTAGTAACATACAGTTAAGGAATAGCACACTTTTTATAGAAAGTGATAAAACATTTTTTTATAATCATGTTTTTCAAATATACGTATAGAAGTCTTCCAACAAAACACTTGAAGATATTCTGTGCTATTTGTGACCAGAAGGAAGGAACAATAATGTGAGGGGCCCTCTAAACCCACTCCCTGATGAAGCAACCATAACTGGTAAAAATGACAAAGTAGTTTTGTGAATTTCTGGAAATCGTTATAACAGAATACATAAAGTAAAGAACCAAAGAACCGTTTATGTAGGGATGTCTGCTAAATCTCACCGAGTCTGTGGCCTGTGAGCCATAATGTGCTTCATCTTACCCCTCCCCTGCTAGTGTAATAGAAGCACTATTACACTTGGGGTGGACGCAGACAAGAACACAGGCCTCCTCTCCCCCCCAGGTCACAGCTAGGGGCTGTAGTATCTACTCTGGAGGGAAAAGCTGCTCATTCCATATTACAGAGTCTCTAATCCAGGCAACAATGTATGGCAAGTCTGTGGCTCTCTTCCTCTGCCCAACTCCAATTTGTGGGTGGATAATTTATTCCAGGTGTGGCAGGCTTAAGTGTCTGGGGCACCAATAACCCTAGCCCCACCTACCTCATAGGGCAAAAGTTCTATGTTAAAAAGTGAACTAAAAAAAAAAAAAAAAAAAAAAAAGACCTCAACGGCCCCACTGCCCCAGTCCAGTGCCAACTTGTGAAGAAGGTATCACTCCGAGAGAAGTAGGCCACTAATCCTAGCTCTGTAACAGTAGTGCAGAGTGTTTGCCAAATTTGCAGGCTGCAAAAACAGAGCACTCTGAAGCTCTCTATAAATGATCTGCTTTTATTTGCAATAGTGTGGAGAGGACGTTCAAAACTAAAGGTGCTTTGGAAAACCATTTAGTTTGTCACACTTAAGAAGAGGATGGTAGAACCAAGAAAACAATAAGTTAAATTATAATGCAGCTAGAACTTCACCAAAGACAGCTAGAGAAACAGCAAAAGGTCACAACAAACCTCCAAGACGGGCATCAACAATTATCTCTCCAAAGGGCCCACTCTATAATTGGAGAGAGTAATTTATGCCCCAGGAAATAATGAGAAACAATAATGAAACCATCTGACTATTAGCCAAGGCTTACAACTGAGTGTAAAGACTGAGAGAGACAGTTTATCACGTTAACAAAGGGGACAATGAAAGAGACACTCATGTTTCCAATTTTACACTCATATTACAAATGTTTTAAGATCTAAGGATGATATACTTGTTATTAAAATGCACCTCTTTTCCTGTGGGCTCATGTAAGTATCATGCTGAGGTGTTAAAAAAGTTTCACTAGATCCAATCTGGGTTTCTTCAGACTGTTCTTTTTGTCTCCTGGATATTTATCCTCTTGGAAGCAAAAATCTGCAAGTTCATAGCTATTAAAACCAAAACTCTAATGTTTGAACAGGTATTACATTACTTGTTTACAGAGGTATTTGCAAATACACAGTAATGACCAATATCCTAACCAACTGGTAAAGGATAGGTTTTAGTAGAAATTCAGACACAGTTTTAAATGTTTGCTCTATGCAAGTGTGTGTGTGTGTGTGTGTGTGTGTGTGTGTGTGTGTGTGGTTTTTTGAAGTGGGAATGTTTACCTGGTATCCTTTGTAATTCCATTTATCTATCCAGCCGTATAAATATACCTTGAGTCCTGTGTTTGTCACTTGCCTTCTACCTTATACTCATGCAAAGGGCTCCAATGTGTTCCCTACTCTGAGGCACTGTTTTCTAAGTACTGTCTGTGACCCAATCAAAAATATAGATAGAAAGCACTGAAGATTATGTCCAAGAGAAAATAAGACTGTGGCTTTTGTAGGTGTAAGTTTACCTGAATTTTCAAAAGTTTTAGGGACCACACAATTGATTTTTAAAAAATACAATTTATGGGATTTAAAGTCAAATAGAGCTTGAATTCCACCCCCATCAAAACAGCTATAGATACTTGGACAATTTACCCTTTGGTAGCTGCTTCTACAAAATGTAAATAAGAACAACTTCTTCCCATTAATATTGTGAGTTTTAAATAAAATAATCCATTTGATTCATAGCAGAAAGTCTAAAATCTGGCAAGTGTTGTGTCAGTCCTACTTTCCTTCTCTTTCCACACCCTTGATTAGAGTCATATTTTATGCACACATTGATATATTTCTAAAATTGAGCCATAATAAAATGACATTTGCCCTTTTCATTAAATACTTCTGCTGCCCAGAGCAAATTCCTTCTTTAATTCTTAAATTACAAACTCAGAATCATGCCTCCTATGTAAGTGTTACAGTGACTTGACGATGACATCAATGAAGATTTATCAATCTCACAATTATCTTCACTGATATAATCAGGGCCTTGGGAGTAGATATTGCACTTTAGGGAGATTGCTAGTTTAATCATATATGACAAATCCCATTCTCTTGAGATGATATTATACTTAAGATGTCAGTGGAAATATATAATGTAACTATATTGTATAACAAAAGTGCTTGGAAGGTCATATATCAATTGTGTATACTCATAGGTCTCTTATTTAATTAGAGCAGCTTCTATGTTGTGAATTAAAATTTGACTTTTCAACATGACAACAAAACTGAAACAATTAATTTAATGTCATAAAACTAATATTATCTTTTAAATCAGGTTGCCCATATCAAGGGTCTTTTTTGTTTGTTTTTTTAGTCTGATGAGTTAAATTTTGTTCTTATAAGGTACAATATTCTATTTTTTAATCATTTAATTTTGCTTTGTATTATAAAAATTCGAAGCAATGATTTTTCTTCATATGAAGACAGTGTCATGTACCAGTATGGTAGAGAAAAATGCTGGCTAAAGAGATAGGAGGTCCAGGTTTCAGTTCTTTCCTTGGTACTGTCTAGCCATGTGATCCTCAAGTCAGGGGCAAGAATGGGATTATGTATTCCAATCCTTGGCCTCTCTTCCTTTATGAAAAATGTTAATTACCTTTCTGGAACCATTTGTAAGATTATCCTAAGACTCACATAATGGTGTTCCTGTTTATCAGAAAGAGAAATTGAGTTACAAATTCCTGTCTTAAAGTCACAGTTAGACTCTTAATTAATTGAATAACCTTAGAAAATTATTTAACTTCTCTGAGACTCATTTTTCTCCTACAAAAAGAGAGATTGGTCTAAATCTCCAAGAATTTCTCTTGTTCTGTCTCTTCTGCACTGTAACACTGTCTCTAGTTCTGTCTCTTCTGTACTGTAAATGTATATGTAAACACTATATTCTGCATATACAAGGCCTATCCAGAAAAAATCCAGCCACACATGCCTATATTTTCCATGTTACATGCCTAGATACTTTCTGGACAGCCCTCACATACCTATACATAATTGTATAGAAAATATAAAATATTATTTAAACATTTCTTAATTGCTTTATTATGAGAGGTGTAGTACTTTAGAATTCTGGGAAAGTATATAGTGATGAAGACTAATTTATGTTGTACTTTAGCAATATGTAGGTTGACATTAGCATAGGAAATAATGCCTGAGTTTCAATATAATTTCAGTTGTTTATTCGTGTAAAATATGACAAGTCATTTCAGCTCCTTTAAGTTTTTGTTCTCTGTAAAATAAATCTATACAAATATCTCAAGAGTTGTTGGGAGGATGCTAAGGAACCACATATGACAACTTTCTGAGGTAAAAAGTATTTGACTTTCTAATTTGATTTTATTCACTGGTTGTCATGAGTGGATGTCTCAGAACTCGCCATCCCTTCATCTCTCACTTTCCATAGTTCATCACCCACTCTGGAAGGGAATCCAAAGCGAGATGAGAACATGGAGAACAGAAAATTTTAACTGGATCTGATAGAAACTGCCTAGATGAGGTGAACCAGAGTAAATATAACTCATACACTAAGAGATTAAATGCACAGTGATAAAAATTGTTCTCAAATCAAGAGGACTGTGAAGGCTGGAAACAGAATCAAAGATAAAAAAGTTTTGAGGATATTAAAGCTGAAAATATGCAGGATTTAGGAGCAAGTGTAAAAGGAAACAATACAAGGAGGGACCACCCCCCACAAAAAAACAAAACAAAACAAAACAATTACTTTCTGGAAGGGTGGCTTCTTTGTAGTACATACAGGCTTCCCCCGCTAGGTGACCGTTCTAGGAACTCATCAACATCAAGTGTACCAGCTAGTGTTGTTGTTAGAAGCTATATTCAGCTTCAGTGAATTTTTTTTGGAGACTCTTTCAGTGCATTTGCCCATTTCATGATGGGTGATTTACATGAACAACATGTGTCGTGACAGCACGTCTGCCTACATCGCTCTGAATGTTCAGCAGTTTTTGACCAAAAACAACGGGAGCCCCATACCTTACCCTCTCTACTCACCTGTTCTCACTCTGAGTGACATTTTTTGTTTCCTCAAGTGAAAAAAGTCCTCAGAGGGAAACATTTTGCCCATATAGAAGCGGTGAAATGAATAGCAGAAGCACTAAAAGGCATAAAAATCGATGAGTTCAAAAACTGTTTTGAGCAGTGGAAAAAGCATCTCAATAAGTGTATTGCATCAAACATAGAGTACTTTGAAGGTGACTGAAGTTTAAACATGTAAGAATAAGTACACAATTTTTTATAAATTCCGGGGTTCTTTGGGTCCCCCATCATAAAAGGGAAAACAATTTACCCCAACATGACCACCAAATAGGCAGCTGTTGAAATTACTTGTCAGCCACACTACTATTTTAGAACATCAATCAAATGTATTCCCATAAACCTGATATTCTGTGTTGTAGTACTCTAATAATTACTTTCTATAAATGCAAATGAGAGGAAATTTTAATAGTGTAATGAGAATGGAACAATTCATTTAGGGAGCTGGAATTGTAAGGAGGAGACTCCCAGACCACAGGAAATGGTAGTATTGAATTTTCTGTACTTAAGACTGGATTTTGTGCAATATCAACTCTAGTGAGCATCAGATGTACGTAAAGGGAAGTCTTACCTCCTTCCCACGAAGACAGCATTCATGAAGTGCTCTGTGTACCACATTAAAGGCAGACAGAACCACTGAGATTATCAAAGATGACGCAACTGGCTGTCATATCCAGCTTAGTGTCTGCGTTCCTAAAGAGGAATACACTGTTTTTCTTACAACTGAGAACTCAGCTTGGCCAAGTTGAGTGATTGGGTTTTTCACTGGGTAAGAGGCATCTGTCAATGCAAAAAACTCTCTGCAGCATTGCCATCCATTACCAGGAAGCTGACACATGGGAAATTCAAGTTAAGCCATTACAAGACTGCAAAGTGTGACTTGAGCTGATTGAATGTTGTGTCTCTGCACGAAGTGACATGTTATCCAGTGAGGTATTGTTTAGCGGTTTTGAGAGCTCAAACTCCATTTTTAGTCCCAGTCTGTTGCTCTAAGACCAATGAGAAATCATTAAGAATTTGCTATACCAGAAGCAACTTGAAGTGCTTAACAATTCCTGTCCACAGATTTTAGGGCATTAGAAGGTGGACTGGATGGCTTTCTGGTGAAGATTCTGAACTTTGATAAATAGGCTTGGCATACATTATGAAACAGGGAAGCCACTAAATATGGTAAAAGTCATACAGAAGCATGTAAGGGATTGTGGGCTGGGGAAGGAGTCCATACGATGTGGACACATCCATATTTATGCTTTAAAACAATCATGTTTTGTCAGTGTTTATCTGTCACAAGCTTGATTAACATAAGAGCTCCTCTGAGGTACAGTATCCCACTTTTATAAAAATTCTATAGCTTTTTACTATGTATACAATTCAGCCCAATTCCATAACCATTTACAGAACAGTTGGCAGGGGTCACTCAATGTGCTAGAGGATGGGTATTTTATGATATTAACAATAATAATGAGTATTTAAAGAGTATCACTGTTACACTGTCTTACTTGATCCTCATGCAAACACAGTAAAGTAGGCACAGTTTTATTTCCTTTTTATATATAAGTATTCCAAGATTCTAGTTCAAAATCACATAGCTCATAAATAATTGTGCCAGAGTTTGGAATCAATTCTGCCTGACTGCAAATTTATGTTTTTAACAAAAATGATAGACTCTCCCCCTGACTTCGAGTGCACTTGAGAGAGTGCTAAAGTCCCCATTCAGGCCTCTAAGTTCCTCGATGATCTGGTCACTAACTCCTTCTGTGCCCTTACCTCCTATCACCTTCTCTCTTCTCAGTCATGTCCAGCCATGCTGGTCTTTCTCAGTCTCTCTGCACTCTCCCCCATTCTGGGCCCATACCTCTGGTCCAGTCTTCATTATTTAACTGTTACTTGACCTGGGGAATCTCAAATTAAATATAATTTCCTTGCGAGGCTTTTCCAATGGCACAATTCTAAATTAGTTCATAGTTTTATATTCCTTCATTTCATTGTGTACTTCCTCATATCATTACCACAATCTGTAATTGTATATTTATTGTGAGTATGTATTTTCTGTAATCATATATGTATTGTGATTGTTTGTCTATCATCTGTCTCTCCAATAGCCTTAAAATTCCTGTGGGGAATAATTATGTATACTTGTAGTTTATAAGTATCTTATGCAAATGCTTCATATTAATGAGTATGGTACTAGGTAAGTAATTTTTTTATCTCTTTTATTTAAGAATGTCAATTTTCAAAAACAACATCATTGATGGTAATCCAAAGTAAAGTGAAATTTCAAATCTTCTTTTTACCAGATCATGCTCTGTTATATATGAGGAAATCGTGATTAGATAACATTGGTGAATAAGTAAACATTGTTGAATGAGTGAATGAGTAAATTAAGAATTCAGTCTATCCAGACATCCTTGCCATCTAAGGAGACATCTGTTTATCATGGCTCCAAAAGAATATTCGAGGACATAAATCTCCACAGAATCTAATAATTCTAATTATGTTCTATGAGTTGGTTCTATTAGGAGTTAAATCTCTTTCCTATATGCATAGCTTTCATTAGTTAAAGATTTTAGAGTAGCTAAGAAACAGCATGATAGAATAAGTTTTGATAACATGATTGTAATTTAGGATAAAGGCCTCTTTTTTTCTAATATGGATACATTGGGGTTATGTGATGGGTTTTAAGTCTTGAACTTTTACACTATTCCTTATTTGAAACAACTTTTCTGACTATATAAAATAAAATACATGTGATTTTCATTTGTATTTCTAAATCTCATGAAATTAGAATACTTGAATCATTCATTCAAAAATTTTCAACTCTGTGTGCTAACGTTTTCCTACCTGCTGGTGGTGTAATAATGCCAATCTTCACCCTAATGGAACTCACAGTTTAAGGGGGAAATATAATAAAAACTAATACTTTTATATCCTTTATTCAATAGAATTTACATAGTTAGCCATTTACTCTTCATCAAATGTAGTGAGATAAGTACTATTTCACCCCTGCTGTATATGAACACATACAGGTATATGTGTCAATATTTTATTCACTAACGGAAATGTGGACATACTCTTGCAATGTGCATGTGCTATAATACCCGTGGGTGTACGCAGACAAGACCTTTTGGATTGCATCAGAGAAACACTGAGTCAGGGTTTGCCAAATACAGAACAATGGTAAACATGGAGGATGTTGCTGGAAAATAAAAATGGCATTTACTAAAATATGAATATGTTTTGCTTCATCGTGATTAATCACCATCGCTACATCTAGCATTCACTGAACACTCATTATATGTCATGCTTATTACTAAGTGCTACCTAAGGATTAACCCTTTTCATCCTCACAGCAAGCCAAGATGAAGCTGCCACATTCATCATCATTTTACAAATGTGGAAGCGAGTGCACAGAGTTGTATGTAACTGTTATTTATATGTTCTGGCCCTCATAGGAGCATGGCATATCTAGGAAGTGGCAAATAATTTTAGGTGGTTCGAATATTAAGATCATCAAAGGTGGTAAAGGATATAAAAGTAGTCCTGAGCAAAACCACATATATGATGTCAAAAGTTTGGATTTTGAAAAATATGTCATTGATGTTTTCATGAAAGCTCATGGTAAGACTTTTGTGTTTTTGAAAGGTCACCTACTGTAAAATGTGAGCAAGAGAGACCAATTAGGAGAAAATTATGAAATTGTAAGTCAAGAAGGATGAAAGTAGAAACATGGAGTAGTTTTGGTGATAGAAACAATGAATTCAAAACTAATGAAATTTAGCATATAATTGACAGATATGATCATTCAGATGGCAAAGGGTTACAAGAAAGAAAGGGAGAGTTTAATGTTGAGTACATAGTTTCACACTTGGACAAATTTTTGGAGGAATAGGGTCATTATCAGACAGAGGAATTGAGGCTGAAGAACAAGTTTGATGGAATTTAATTATTTTAGTAATGAACACATTGCATTTAAAGTGTTTGTGGTATAAGAAAATATAAAATTCTACAGCTGCCTAAAGTTTCCTATATTTAAAAAATAAAATCTGGGAGAGGAGGAGGGGAAGCTAAATATAAGGTGATGGAAAGAGAAGTCACATTAGGTGGTGAACTTATTATACATCAAGTTGACAATGCACTGTAGAATTGTATGCCTGAAACCTATGTAATCCTTGCTAACAGATGTCACCCCAATAAGTCTAACAATAAAAATTAATTAAAAAAAATAAAATAAAATAAAAAATAAAATCATTAAAACTTTACAAATCTATACTGTTTGTAAGGGGTTATTTTGCCATGATATATATTCTCATTAAATGTGGTCTGGTTTTAGTTTCTGCTGCAATTTTGTGAAGGGGCCAGCTTCATTCTCCTTTCCAAGATAATTGATGGGGAGCAGTGCATCTATAAATAAGTGAATGTTTAATTTATATCTTTTCTTCTGGATAGAAACATTCCAGTTGAATAAGAATATCCTTCATCCAATCCATTTTTCTTTATGTAATTAGTTACATTTAATTTCTTCTGTGCTGACAGATTATCATGCATATTTCTTGGCATGTTGTTTTAAGGGTAGAAAACCTGCACATTGGGCTTATTTCTTTACTTCGTTGAGGTGTATCTGTCCCTTTCTCCAGTAGAAATCTACCCACTTTTTAAATTCTTTACTTGATCTTTGTTTCTTACTAAATTAGGGAAACATAATGATGCTAATATTTATTAAACATGATGTTTGGCAAACAAGAAGTTGATGCTTCTCTTGAAAGAAGCCACAAGAACAAATGCTTTTGTGATTTCCACTCTAGGGCCCCATTATGAATATTGACGTTAAGATCTTCTGCAGCCATGTCTCTCTCTCCAGTTACCTGGAGACCTCTCTCTCTTTCAAACTGCAGCAGCTATCAATTCTGTCGGCGTTGTCAGTAGTGTTTCCTGGACATTTGGGTACCAAAAAATGAAAAGAACAATTTCATGACGTAGAGATGATAATTTCATCTTGGCCAGGAAAGGACAACAAAACACACACACATACACACACACACACACACACACACACACACACACACACAGTCTTTCTTTCTCTAATCTATTAAAAACCACTAAAAGGGTAATTTTAAAATGATAAAGAAAGAAGACATGACAGAATAAAATAATGAATATATGTAGTTAAATTTAAAAGCTCACCACATTTACCTTATTTTTTTTTTTTATTCAAGTTTGGAATGAGAAAAATTTGTCTATAATGAGTCCCAGTTTATATTCTTCTAGAGGAAATAAAACCTGTGCATATTGAATTTGAAATGCATGTGACAGGGGTCAACCAAAGTCTAAAATTAGCTGAATCTGCATTACTTCAAAAAATGAATCCAAATATAGATAATGTGAACAATGAATATTTCTGATTTAAGGACCTAAGAAAGGGAGAGAGTGATAAAGTGATTGAAATTTTTTAAAAATTAAAAAAAAAAACAGGGAAGGAAAGAGAAAAGAATAATGATTGAAGATCTCAAGATTATCATTCAATAGACATTTCTACTTCTGACTCTCTCTAGCTATTTCATACATCTTTGCTTTTGCCTTTTTTTTTTTTTCCACCCCTTACTGTTTGGAGAAACTTTCCCAAATTTCCCTCTTCCAAAACTGTCACTTCTATGCATCTTAAGTACCCAATAAAAACATTTCTCAGTAAATTTAGAGATCATTCTTAATCTCCCAGGCACAGCTAGTCGCCTCCTTGATGTATTTTCTATTTACCTCTTCATACACTTTGTTATCCACCTGTTTCCAGTGATAACTTAATTCTTTCATTGTGGAGTCCCATAGCACTTGTGACACGGGCCTAATGGATTATAATAAATGATGTTGAGTAAATGTATGACTTAATTCTATCTTTAAAATCTCATTTTTTAAAGAAATAACTAGATATATAGTTGTATAAATAAAAACCAAGGAATCATCCTATTGCATCCAACCTATTCAAAATTCTGTAAGCTCTCTCTATTCTAGAAAACATAACTTTAATCAACCTCTTTCCATCTCCACAATGGCTTGCACCATAATCCAATCTATTTTATCTCTTTCCTGGACTTCTGCAATATATTTTAACTGATCTTACTTCCCACTCGGCTTACATACCTCGAAATATCCAAAGTATATCATTTTATTTCCTACCATAACTACTCATCCCCTCAAAAAGCTTTTCATCATCATTAGTAGTAAAATTAAAATCTCTTAGTCTGGAAAACAGAACCCTACATAAGAGCCCTGACCTATCTCTCAGATGTAATTTTCTACCAATTTCTTTTTTATTCACTCTAGCCACAATGATCTTTGTATTTCTCTAATGCAGGAAAATTTTTGCTGATTAAGGAATTTGCGCTGCATTTTTCCTTCCCTGGAAAAACCCTCTCACTCAATCCTTTGTGTTTTCAGAGAAACGTTATGGAATGAATCACCCAAAAGTAGTCTCTCTCGACTGTCCCTACATATTACTATAACATCATCACCCTGTTTTACTTTGTTTGTTCTTATATTCATTATAATTTGAAATCATTTGTTGATTTGGTTATTTCTTTATAATTTCTGTTCCCCATTTAAGTGTAATTCTTGCTATCACTGACTCTCTGCCTTGTACCTGTTTTCATTACAAGAATACAGAACAGTGTCTAGCATATAATAAAGCTCAAGAATTCAGTGTTGACCATAATATTAAATTAAAGAATGAATCTTCAAGTCCTCTTTTAGATTGAACAATTAAAGTTTAAAGCTTGTCATTAAGAGAAGATCTTAAGATTTTAATTTTGAAATCATAGTTAATTTTACTCTTGGTTTCAAAATGTATTTCCTGGATTTATTTACTTAGTTAAACTGTGTTTTTTACTTTGAGACATTTGTAGACCTATCTGTAGAGGTAATAAAAAGAATCTGATGTACCTTTACCCAGTTTCTCCAATGGTAACATGTCAAAAAGCTATTGTACAATACCATGACCAGGACGTTGACACAGAGAACATCAAGATTCAGAACTGTTCCATCATCACAATGATTTCTTGTGTTGCCCTTTCATAGTCAGACTCACTTACCCCACCTACACACCCCGGTCCTTACTTCCTGGAAAAACTTCTAATCTCTTCTCCATTTCTAAATTGTTGTTATTTGAGGCATGATGTACAGATGAAACGACATAGTAAGTAAACTTTTGAAATTGACTTTTTTTTCCTACTCAGCATAATTCACTGGAGATTTATCCAAATTATTGCTTGAATTTATTATTATTATTTTTAATTTTCTGAGAATTTGGATGTCTCACATTTTGTTTAACTATACCTCTGTTCAAAGATGTCTGTGTTTTTTTCCAGTTTGGGAGGTATTACCAATAGAGCTGCTATGAAGATTTTTGAACAAGTTTTATGTAAACGTATGTTTTCATTTCTTTGGGATAGATGCCTAGGACTGCAATTGCTGGATTGTATGGCAGTAGTATGTTTAGTTTGCTGTGGAACTGCCAAACAGGTTTGCAGAGAAGCTGAATCATTTTACCTTCACACCAACAATGTATTAGTGATCCAGTTTTTCCATATCCTTTCCTTTGTGTTATAACAATGTTTGGTTTTTATTTTAGCTATTCTGATACAGGCAGGGTTTGTTAACCTTAAAAGAGCCAAGTGACAGGCAACAAGCGTTTAGTTGAGATCCAAATAATAGCAACTTGGTAAGCACTTATGTGAATATGCATGAAGGCAAGGAGGTTTTGGGAAAGGGAAGGGAAATACATGAATAGAAGAGAGGAATTTCTGTTGGTGACAATAAGCTAAGTTATTCTTTAACTATACATAGTGGTGCTAATTCTGAAAAGTGCCCTTAATTTTTAGTCTTCTTAGGATATCTGCTTTCCTGTTAGCTTTGGTTTGACACCGTCCAATGGTGGTTTTCCTCTTCTCAGACATTCCAAAAATTCAAGGAACAAGACATGCAAGGTCTTTCCTCTGGGATGGCAGCTCTGACTCCATTTCAAAATGGTTCTGTTTATTTCATTGTTTTCAGGTGATATCTCATTATGCTTTTGATTTGCATTTCCTTAGTGACTAATGATGTAGACCATTTTTTTATGTGTTCAAATGCCATCTGTATATCTGCACTGGTGAAATTTCTCCTGAGATGTTCTGTGCATTTTCTAGTTAGATTGTTGTTATTGTTTCTTGTTTGTTTTTATTGTGGAGTTTTGCAAGTTCTTTATATATTCTAGGTACTAGTCCTCTATGGTACACGTGGTCTGCAGATACTTTCTCCCAGGCTATAGTTTGTCGTTTTACTCTCTTAATGGAGGTAAATTTTTTTAAATAGCTTTATTGAGATAGAATTCATGCACCATAAAATTCACCATTTTGAAGTGTACATTTCAATAGTTTGTAGTGTATCCAGAGTTGTATAAATGTAAATTTTTAATATTAATGATATAGAACTTACCAATTTTTTCTTTTATGGATCATAGTTTTGTTGTCAAGTCTTTGCCTAGTCTAGATCCAGAAAAATTTTTACTATTTTTCCTCTATGTTTTTTGCTTTCCCCAAACTTTTGTAGACTTTATACTTAAGTCCATGATTGATTGTGAGTTAAATTTTGAAAAACAAAGTGTGGAATTTAAGGTTCAGGGATTTTTTTGGTTTTGTTCTGTCCATGAATTTCCAATTGTTCTGTACCATTTGTTGAAAAGGCTATATTGCCACCATTAAAATTGTTTTGTACCTGTGTTAAAATTTATTCAGGAATATTCGTTTGTATATATTTCTGAGTTCCTATACTACCCCACTGATCTGTGTGTCTATCCTTCCATCGATATTATATATTTTTAATTAAAGTAGATATATAGTAAGTCTTCAACCTGAGTAGACCAATTCCTCTCATTTTATTTTTCTTTTCAAAATTCTTTTACATATTCCATAACTTAACATTGTCTATATCTATAAAAATTTTTGCTAGAATTTTTATTTATATTTTTATTTTTATTTTTTTTTAATTCATTTTTATTGTTAGACTTATTGGGGTGACATCTGTTAGCAAGGATTACATAGGTTTCAGGCATACAATTCTACAGTGCATTGTTAGAATTTTTATATAAATTGTGTTAAACCTGTTTCATCAATTTCAAGAGATTCTCTATCTTTATTATACCGTCATTCAATCCATTGAAAACCTAAGTTTTTTTCATTTATTTAGATAGTATTTAATGTTTTTATTAGCATTTTAATTTTTGTGCATAAAAGTTCTATAAACCATTTTCTAGATTTGCACCTAAATATTTTTCCCCATTTGTTAATGGTGTTGCATTTTTAATTTGAGTTTCAATATGTTTATGGCTAGCACATAAAAATACAATTACTTTTCTGTATAACTTACCTTTTACACTACAACCTGTTGAATTCACTTACTAGTTTTAGGATTTTATTTGTTTGTTTTTTTATTTGGGGTAATTTTCTATGTAGATAATCATGTTATCTGCAAATAGGGACAATTTATTTTTTTCCTTTCTTACCTATATACATTGTACTTCTTTTTCTTGCTTTATTGCACTGGTTAGAACATTCAGTACCATTTTAAATAAGAGTTGTGATAGCTGATATCCATGCAGTTCTTTTCCAGTCTTAGAAGAATTCAGTCTTTCACCATTAGTTGTAATGATAGTTACAGGTTTTTAGTAGATACTCATAATCACATTGAGGAAATTCTTCTCTATTCCTAGTTCACTGAGGATTTTACCATGAATGGAAATTGGATTTTATCGAAGGATTTTTCTGCATAAATTGGCATGATCATGTGATGTTTATTCTTTAGTTGTCTAATATGTTGAATTGTATTCATTGATTTTTTTCAACATTTAACCAGCCTTGTATCTGAGGAATAAGCACCACTTGATAATAGTGTGTAATTCCTCTTAAATATTGCTGAATTCTACTTGTTAATAATTTCTTAAAGATTTTTGGTCTTTATTCATGAAGGATATTGATCAATAGTTTTGTGTTCTTTCTTTTTTATTATTATATTTGGTTTTGATGATCAGGATAATATTAACTTCATAAAATGAATTGGGAAGAATACCCTTCTGTTTTCTAGAAGTATTGTATAGACTTAGTCTTAATTCTTCTTTAAACATTTGGTAGAATACTCCAGTGACATCTTCTGAGACTGGCAATTTATTAGAGTTTTTAAATTATAAATAACTATTGCCTTTAATTTTTATAGAGCTCTTCAAATCATCTATTTTATACTAACTCAAATGTGACAATTTGTACTTTTAAAGGAGTAGGTACAGTTCATCTACATTATCAAATTAATTTGTAAAGTTGTTTTTAGTATTCTATTTTGGTATCTGTAGGGTCTGTGCTGATATTTTTTGTTTCAGTTCTGGTCTTGGTAATTTGTACTCTCTATCCTTCCCTGCCTTCTTGTTGGAAACTTGTTAATTTTACATATTATTTTAGTGAACGAGTCTTTGGTTTCATTGATTTTCTTTATGTTTTTTTTTAATTTAAATTAATTCTGCTCTCATCTTTATTATTTCCTTTCTTCTACTTAATTGCGTTTAATTTACTCTTCTTTTCCTAGATTCTGTTGGTAAGAGCTTTGATTGTTAATTTGACACTTTTTCTACTTTCTTATGTGAGCATTTATTGCTATATGATTTTCTCTCAGCACTATCTTAGCTATAATATATAGTAATTGTATTTTATTCAAATCAATATGTTTTATAATTTTACTTGCGTTTTGCTCTTGTTATTTACAAGTGTGTTTTGTTTTTTAAGTGTTTAGCTCATATTGTTGGGTAGTGTGTTACATAAATGTTGATTAGGTTCTGTTGGTTGATAAATATTGAATTGTTCTATACCTTTGAAGATTTTCTATGTGGTAATTCTGTCAACTTTTGAAATAGGGATACTAGATATTTTGTCATATATCTCAAAGGCTCATGAAGTTATAACAATACTTTTTAGTATATTTTTCTTTTTCATTTAGATTGGGTAATTTTTATAATTCTATCTCTATTTGCTGATTATTTTTTCTCTGTCCTCTCTAATCTCTATTTGAGCTCATCTGTTACATTTTTTAAAATTTTGATTACTGTGTTTTTTAGTTATAAACACTCTATTTAGTTCTTCTTTCTACTATCTTTTCTATTTTGTATGTCTTTACTGAGTCTTTCTATTTCTTCATTTGTTTCAAGTGTGTTCATAATTACTCATGAAACATTTTAATGATGTCTGCTCAAAATTATTGTCAGATCATTCTAACGTCTTTGTTATCTCAATGTTGGCTTTTACTATTTCTCATTCAAGTTGAGATTTTCATAGTTCTTGCTTTGATGAAATTATTCTTTAAATTGAAAACTGGACATTTTTTTGTATTATATAATGAGACTCTGGATCTTACTTAAACCATCTGCTTTATTGACTTCCTCTACCACCATTCTGTCAAGGTAACAGGACAATGTCTTGCTACAGTTAGTTGAAGTACCAGTTTCACGCTAGACCCCCTTTTGACACCCTAGGGCATGGGGGGACTTCTCATTATTGCTGGATAAGCATTGGAGTTTTTACTATTTAGGCAGCTTGCACTGGCATCACTTGGGGATTGGAGTATGTGTGGCCTTTTGACCTCTGGACAGCCATGAAAGTCTTGACTCTTTACTAGGCCACATATGACAGTACCACAGGTGGGAATGGGAGAAGTATCTCATTACTGCTTGGTGGGCTATAAATCCAGGCTCCCCACAAGTCTCCTTTAACACTTTGGGGAGAGGTGGTCACTGCCCACTAGGAATGAAAGTCTTTCTCTCATACCACAGTGTTTGAGGGGTTGAGCTACATCATTATAGCTTGGTGAAGCAGGAGGTTAGGCTACTCACTAGGCCTTTCTCAGCATAAATTAGATGGGCTCCACAGTTTTGTTTTGTTTTTCTGCTATGCTTGACTGGAGTAGGGAGATTAATGCCTATGATGTGTGTGTGTGTGTGTGTGTGTGTGTGTGTGTGTGTGTGTACATGTGTTGGTGGACTGTCCCGTTTTTACATCTTTTGGCTAGAGACAGTAAGCTTTTGTTAGAACTTTTATTTTTTCTGTGCCTTTGGACTTTTGACATTATAGCTTATTCATTTCCAAGTCTGAGATACAGCTATAAGACAAAAAGAAAACCAAGGAATTCAGTAGCAGTACTTCCCTTGCCACTGGTTCACTAGTCAGTCTACTTCCTTCTCTCTACTTTTCAGAGTTTTCTTTCAGTAGAAGACCAGGTTTTACTTATACTCAGAAAACCTGACCCAGTGTCTTACACATGAAAGGAATTTGCAGGTTTGTCTGAAAAAATGAGTTATGTGCACATGCTGACATTTCATCAGATGTATAAAATTTTGGAGTTTTAATCATATTTATAAAATATACTATAAAATTGTAGTTAGTCTTTTTCAAAATTGTTAGTAATTCATACAAATAGTATGAATATTTTGGAGCTTTATTTGCTAAAATAAATATTGTTTCTATGTCTATTCTCTGTTTCTCGTTTGGAATGCTTGACATTGTTTTCTCTGCTGCCAGAAGTACTTTGTGGGTTCTAGTTTCAGGCTTAATTAAGTAGACACATTTTAGTCAGTGATTGTAAAACCAGAATCTAATTATCTGTAATTTCACAGAAAATAGTCAATTGAAATAAAAGCATTTAGGATGAGAATTTGATTTAATCATTTGTGTGTTTTACCAACATTAGGAAATAGTAACTTCCACTTTTCCCATAAAAATTAATGTGAGAATTCTTACTCCTTTTTAATTCAATATGTGAAAGGTCTTTAATTTTAAAATTCTCTATTCAAATAAGTTGGTATGTATTTTTCAGTACTGGAGTAGTGAGTGTCAGTTTCAACAAGATAATAAAATTCCCTAGTTTTCAATTTTCTCCTATTTAAAGGGGCAATAATATTAATAATAGTATCTACCCCTTTTTGGTCAATACTAATACTGCCCCTAAAGAAATCCACTTAAAGATAATATGTAAGTTATTGAATACCTACACTGCCTACCTCTCCATGCATTTGTGTGAATTGGATAATGTGAAAGTGCGTTGAAATGTCAAAATCTTAAACTATGTTATTGTCTCTGAAGAATCTTGCATTTTAGATTGATGCATGGTGCTAGGTGTGGTGCTAGAATTTGGTACTATGATCACAAAACTCTTGAACAGTTACTTTCGTCATATAAAGTACATGGAAGCTTGACCCGTTTATGGATAGCTGCAACTCACTTCCATGGGGAACACACACACACAAACACAAGTACACACACATGTATGCACATACACATACACAAACTCACAGTAGGAGTGGGTAAATTACTGCAAAGTAAGTAAAGGCGAAATCAATGATAAGTCATGATATGATTTACCAGAAGTTTAATCTAAATCCAGGTCTGATTTCCAGTGAGTATGCACAAGATGGCCATACTTGTTGCTAAATACTGAAGAAGGTTTATACCAATTGGAAATAACCTATCTATCCTGACCTCTTCTCTGGAACTCTTATACTTAGTACCCTCCAAGGGTTAACATACGTATCAGCAGGAGTTTCCGTGATTCTGCTCCAATACTAAAGAAACCATTTACCTGGTAGATGCTTTAACTATTTTGATGCTCACTGTTTCTTAACTCTTGAAGATGAAGGATGAGAGTTTGGATTTGATTTTGGTTATCATTAAACTTGCTTGGTCTTGTTGAAGAAAAGAATAGAAATCAGCTCAACTTCCAAATTTGTCTTTCATTATACCTCTGGCCTCCACATCTCTCAGCTTCAACATATAGATCCAAAGACGGACTCTACTGGACCACTGCAGTATGCTGATACTGTATCTATTCTCTGGTTCTGCAGTGTTTTCCTGACTAATTTGTATTCATCCTGTAGAGGCTTACTGGAAAGAACAGATTTACCTGTCTCTACAAATGCCACGTGGTATCACTACAAGAGTAGGGCTTTAGAGTCAAACAGACTCCAGTTCAAATGCAGGCAATGTTGCTATGTCACCAACCTTTGAGCAGGTTAATGTCTTTTTCTGAACCTCAACTTTTCTGTCTATTAAAACCAGTAATTAACCAAGATAAAATTTTAAGAGTCTACCATAGGACCTGTCATAGATAAGCTTCAATGCAATGGGTTATTTATGCATTCATTCCTGACACTGTATAAAAAGCTCTGGAGAACATAGTTCCTACCCTAAGGAAGATGAAATTTAGAGGCAGAGACATATAAAAACTCAGTCATTATATACAAAAGAGGATATATTCTATAGAGAGATAAGTAAACGGCACTATGAGCACACATAGGAGTGCCGCTCAGGTTTATCTGAGGTGTCAGTAAGACTTTCAGGCAGAGGCACTGTGTAGCTGAATAAAGACAAATACATATAACAGACTTCAAAAGGGTTACATAAATCTAAATAAACCAGTAGTGGTTACTGACATAAATCTAAGTCAGCCAGTAGTGGCTTAGAATAATAAAATCAGGGTACCAAATTTTGCTGTGTATAATTGTGCTACCATATAAAATGAGCACCCATATTTTTTGGCCCAAACTTTCTGAGGAAAAAAAAAAGTCTTTCATTTTAATTTTTTAATTCAAATTCTTATTTGTTTATATTTAGGAACTTGTTTTATGTATAATACTACAAAGGAATTTTAGCATTTATTTTTAACACATTATAGTACAATAAATTCTATGTAACAAATAATTACAAAACATGAGAACAGATACGAGATATAAGAAAATTTATGTATAAATATCTTTTTATATAAAAAAAGATTATGGCATTCAGAGTATTATTTTGTATACAAATATCGTTATTGATTTCTAGAGTTATACTTTTAACTCATAAGCATAAATAAAAAAATTAAAAACATTTATATAGATATAGAATTAGTACTACCCATCTATAATGCACATCCTTATTTTGAACAAATTTGAACAAAAAAAGCGAGCTTTATACATGGCAAAATATGGTAACTTAGGGAAGAATATGTCATTACTATAACTAATAGAATATGAATTATTTTGTTTTATTTTATTTTTACCATTTGCTTGGTATGACACAGATTGATATAGAAACACAGAAGGGAACTTGGTAGTCTTTAATGAAAAGAGTACAAAGGACTTTGTATCCTCCCACTAGACAGTACATCCCATGTGAGCTAGAAATGTATCTGTTCGGTCATGGCTATTTTTCTATAACATAGAGCATACGTAATACTTACTAAGTGCTCAATAATTGTTGAATATTTGTTGTCTTACATTCATCAACGTGTCATTGCCTCTGTATAACACTTAGGAAAAGACAGATTTGTCTAATATTTACTGCTGACATTTTGTAAGTATTTAAATATAGTATGCTTATCCTTATGGTTTGATTTCATCTTATAAATACCTTCTAAATATATTTAATTTTAAGAATACTGACAGGCTGAATATTATTTTTAATTTTTAATTCAGAGAAGAAAACTGAAAACCAGATCAATAAAATGAATTTTCTAGCCACGCTCAAGTTATATAAAGTCCATACTGATCTCAATGCCAGAATCTCAGATTTTATGCCTGGTCTATATTCATTCATGTATATTCACCTATTTTTAAACTAATAATCTGTAATATTCAATTAACTATTTAGTTTGTACTTGGTTCTAGAATAAAAATAATTTTATTTGTCCTCAAAAACTCATATTTTAGAGGCAGAGACAGAGAAATAAACAAATGATGACAAAATAATGGTATAAAACTCCTAGTCAAATACAGCAGTTTAAGATATATTTAATGTACTGTCTTTCAAGATCCTATTAAATTGAAGGTAAAGGAATGAACCATGTATAAAGTCATATGAGTAAATTAAAGAATTGAGCTTTCCAGGAATGGTTTACCTGAAGGTCAAGGAGAGAAGAGAGCTCATGGTTGTAGTGATATTTTATTAAAGATATGGATCATATAGGTCTAAATCATAGAGGTGACAATGTATAGTTATTTATTTTTTTAAATGTAGACCTTGGGATAGGAAAGGCAGGCCTGCTCTCTCACCCTAATGATGTCATGGTGAGCTGTGTAGTCGTGGCTGGTTTGCTTCACTTCTTTGAGCCCTGCATATAATAAAATAAAGTGCTTTATACAGTGTCTGATACATAGTTTTTCAAATATGATCATATTACTATTATTAGGCTGTATTTCAGAAGTAAAAAAATAAATAGGCTAATCGATTATGGTAAAATAAACATGTCAAGAAACAGAAGAATAAGGTTAGTGAGGAAAGGGTGTGAGAGAGAAGGGACAATGAATATTCATATTGAGCATGAAATTTTGGAGATTAAGATTTCATAGGCAGAACATTTGAGGGAAATGACAAAGTCCAAATTTGTCCTCCATTTGCTGAAGCAAAGGTGAAAGTCTGTGGAGAAAAAAATTGAAAAACATTAGGTTGAAAAATAATACAATAGGTATTAAAATTTTTTAACTGCAGGGAGTGACCTCAATTGAAATAAGGGGATAATCAGACCCGCAAATGATATTGGTAAAGAGGTATAGAGGGTAGATTACCTGGGTGGCATGAGATTTGAAGAATATGGTTGTGCATGAAAATGGAGATGCTGTGACCAGCAAGCAGTGAAAATATCTTGGAGAATGCCAATATTTTTCAATCCTTTGTTCTTGGGGTATGTGGGGGAGTGGAATCAGGGTAGTCAAGAGCCAGAACTCAGGAATTGAAAGGTTGCCACATTCTAGCTTTTTAACCTTGAATTAATACACTTAGTGTGTTCAAAGTCTCACGGAGTTGTCATTATAAATAAGGCAATGTCTTTGAAATGCTAAGTAGAGGAGTGGCTACCCCTCCTCCACAGAGATAAGCTAGGCACTAGAGTTGTCCTGGAGGAGAATCTGATTTCAGCTAAGATAAAGAGTATCAGAGAAGAGGCTACATTCTTCAAACTTTAGCCATTTTATCATCTGCAAATAATGTCAGCATCCTCCAGTCATCAGCAGGGTTTAAAACACTGACTTACAAGCAGGAGAAAACAAATTAAACTATTTCTCAACTGTGAAGTCTTAAAATGCATTCCCAAGTGGAATTGTACAATAAATTATAATTGTGTTATTTCCCTTCAAATGTTCCATCAATAGTTCCTATTGCCTTGTCTCTTGGTAGACTTTCATCAGCGACAAGGTAACCTTTTAGCCAGCTGTGAGGGTGAGGTGGGAAACAGTAATCCGTGAATCACAGACTTGGTAAATAACACAGCCAGTTTGATAGGATCCATCTAACCTTTACTGAACTTCAGCCAATGCTTTGTAAAGAAAAATCTATTGTGAACCAACTCTACAGGCTAACCTAATGATGAGGGTAGTCAATATCAAAATAACTGTTAACATCAATACATAAAAGGTAACATCTTGTTCCTGACCTCTGATCACAAATAAATTAATTAATAGACATAATGAAGTTGAGTATTGGCTTCACTTTATCATGGCTAGGAAAAAGAAAAATCAAACTTTGATTTAAAGTCTGAGATGGTGTGTGACAAAGACCACAGGAAATACCATGTTACTTTATGTCATCTGGAGTGGTACGTTCTGGGTTTCTTCAGGATGGGGATCTGCAGATGCCGGCCATAGGCCACATCTGCCTTGCTGCTTATTTTTGTATGTAAAGTTGTACTGAGATGTAGCCACACATACTTGTTTACAGATTGTCTCTGGCTGATTTTATGGTGAGTTGAGTTGTTGGGTCAAAGATCTAAAGCCTAAATAAAATATTATTATCTGGTTCTTTACAGAAAAAAAACCTTCTTTTTAGTTCCTGCTATATATAATAAGGAAGCTTTGCGGTATATGCAGGTATCCTAATTTATATTACTTTATTATGGCAAGAACTTATTTACATATCCATATAGGTGGTACATTATTTTCTATTGCATGGATATTAAAATAATAAATTCTGTATTCTCCATCTTAGACATACCAGTGAGAATATTATTTGACTTCAACACTAAAATTTTATTTTGGAAGAAAACAAAACTACTTTTTAGGTTTGGTACGGTCTATCATCATTATTATTACTAGTGGGGGAAAAATTCGCAAAGCATGTTGAATCACACAGCCTGAATTAAATCGACTTTGGGATGGTTTTGGTCTTTCTGCTATTCAACTAACATAGAGAATAAATTAAAACTTTTGGTTGAGTAGAAAGACACAAGTAAATTAGCCTGTTTAAAACTCTTTTAATAAAGACGTGGGTACAAAGATACTACAGAGACGTTGCCATAGCACAGGAAAACAATGGAAGTGTCATTCTCTGAGAATTAAAATTTTAAATCAATGTTTGGCACCTCACAGCAGACATTGGCAAAGGTATGTTAAATGGCTCCAAGGCTGGCAAGATAGACCATCGTCAGATGATGGAATATCAGAAAAATGTGCCATGGAAAGAAAATCTGTCAGCCCTGAGAAGAGAATTCTTCACTTGCAGAGTTGATAGTACTCATTTCAGGCACTGTCAGAGTTGGGCTCTTTCTATAGTACTAGCACGTCTCCGCAGGGTGGCAAGTGTATCACTAGAGCAGAATGCTGATATAAATCCTTTTTTTTTTTTTTTTTAACTACAGTCAGATATATGACTGTTATAACTGACTTCCCTTGCTCTGATCCCAGGCTGGACAAGAACCTTCGGATGGCAATTTGCTTTACCATGTAGAGGTGGAATATAAAAGTCAGAGGTTCCCTTGTAGTGGATAGATTAGCTAATGTTCTAGTTCAAAAACCCATCTCTGAGAGGCAGCTTAACTTGAATCTTCCCTGCAGAATGGAACCACTTTGAAGTACTGGTAATTCGGGCCTTTAAACCTACGGAGGTCAGAGTCAAACCCTGAGGTAGCCTGTGATGCCTCTTGGATGACAGATGGTGGGTGATTCTTGCAGATAGACCACATATACGATATTCTGACTCCCCTCTAAATATAATGCAGGAGATTAAAGCCCCTTCACCTTAATATGTGTATGTGTGTGTGTTCAACTCAATTTTATTAATTATTATTATGTATTCTAAACAGACTAATCGTGGCCAAAGCTAGTCAAACGAATTTGACCCTGAATTATTGACTGTGTGTGGAATTTTCAGTCTTTGCCACTTACGTTGAGCTGCTGACAGTTCATCCATGTCGAAGAAAGTATAAAGTAAATTATACTCTGGCAAAACGTGCAGGGATGGTTGGCACACTGTTTTAATTTGCATACTTTTAAATTGGGGGGCATAAAGATAATTCTTGTAGAATTATCACAAATATACACATTTGGGAAACATGCCTTATCTATGCTTGTAGCTTATGTTTATCTTTAAGAAACATGCAGGTCTGGTCATTTATCTCTTTCTACCTTGTTCAAAGAACTGCAGAAACGTATTCAATAATGTACCATGGATTTCTGTGAAAAGGAGCATGAGAATTGTTTTCTTTCCTGTTACTTCACAGAGACTCACTTGCAAATTTAAGGCTTTGACTAGACTCAGGGTTTTTAAGGTAGTTCTTACTTTTCTCAAGTTAGGTGCACCTTGCAACTGAGTCCTGATTTATTTATTATGAAAACATTTATTAACTAATTATCTTGTGGTTTTTTGGTCTTGCCTATAGAAAAATAAAGATAAGACAATATGTGTGGGATTGTACATACATACATGAACCATATATAGGCTGACCAGACATACCATTTGAAACAGTACAGTACCATTGTTTTCTGTCCCATTTAAAATTGTATGTCTGTTCAGCCTAAATACATATATATATATATATATGTGTGTGTGTGTGTGTGTGTGTGTGTGTATATATATATATATATATATACACACACACATATATGTGTGTGTGTGTGTGTGTGTATGATGTTTACCTATACACACAAAGCAATATGCTAAGTAAAGAGTTAATACAACACATTATATATAAAATGTAATATGTTATACATTACCTATAAACAAAACAATGTGCTAAATTCTGTAGGTAATGCAAAGCTTTAGGTGACAAAGCTTTATCTTCTCAGCTGAGAATACAAATTAGTATAGGAAAGAAGATATGTGAATATAACGTTCCAATCTCTAAACCTGACCCAACTAGCAGATAGCTTGCTGCCACTGCCTCTTTCTGGCAGTGATCAAAAATGGAAATATGATAAAGTAGGCTTTTGTTGGTTAGTATGGAAGTGAAATACTTATAGGTATTGGTGTTTTATATTTATTTTTAGAGTTAGTAAAGTTGGTTGACATTTGTGGATATGTCAATACCTATCAATTCATTAAAATCATGTAAAATACTTCACTATTAAATTATCAGACAAATTTCAAAGAACTCATGTAGGTATCAAGAGGCTATCATGTAAAATCAAAATAGAATAAATAATTATTCATATATTCAGACATTGTGATAAACATAGGAAAGATTAACTATTCAATAGTGTTGTGAAAAAGAAGCTTGCCATTTCCTGATACAATAAGTATTTCTTTTACAGAAATAATTTAACATAAATTTGGGCAAAATGTCTTCTAGGAAAAAAAAATGTCATAGAGATTGCATATGGGAGAAAAGACCATTAACGTTTAACAAGCCTCCCCTACGCCATTACAATGGATGTTTGCTTTTTGATGTGTGTCTGTAAGAATCTCATGTAGGAATCATAGAATCTAATCTTCCTTGTATGAATTCTTGGTCCCTACTAATCAGTACTTAAAAGTCCCCGTCTGTTCATCAGGGATATCCTGATATCATCTCTAACAGTAAAAACGGATGTACTCCAACATCTCACAAATCCTATGTACCTTATGAGGAGAAGGTAAACAATTACAGTTCACTAACCTTCATCACAAAGGAAGAATGAATCTCTCCAACATGTAAGGAAGTGCAAAATGTCACGTAGAATATAAATCAGGCTGATGAGGTAGCCTGATAGACTCAGATATATTTAAGTTTAAGGGAGTGTGAAGATATTAGGACTTATTCAATCTTTTTGAGAGAACACAATTTTAAAATTCTTCAACAAAGTTATATGTTTAAAAAAATAAAAGGACTACAACCAATAAATATTTAAAGAGTAAAAGATTGCTGAGCTCTTGTTTGGAAAGGAATGATGGAATCTTTAAAAAATGATAGGGTCCTGAAAGGAAATCTGAAAAAACAGGAGTAAAACTTTATGTTGTTTTGATATGAACTGCCTTTGACTGTCTTATGTTCTTCACACTAGCCACATGTAAAATTACCTTTATGCATATGTAGCATTTTTACAAGTTTATTTATACTTACCTTGTATTGACATTCAAAGGCATTCAGAAGTAGAGGACACGTTAAAACATTCTACTCAAAAACAATAAAATAGAGCTTCCACAATGCTTTCAAACATTTAAAAATAAAACTAGGATATATAGGTCACCTCAAACCAAACCCAAATATATTAAGGTTGACTTTAGGTGTCACTTTATTCTTAGCAAACATATATAAGTTAGGCCATTCAAAAATTTAAAAATAATTTCCTGAAAGGTCAAGTTTCCATTTCAGTTACATAGCCACCCCAGTAAAAGCATCAATCAATCATACTCTAAAAAGTATAAGATAATAGAGAGAAAAAACATAATGGAAAAATGTGTATTTTATATATTTTTCTAAGTTGCATTTTAGTATATCTTATTACAAAGAAGTCCTATGTGTATAAATTAAAATATTTGTGCAAGAAATACTATTTAGGTCAAAATATATTTAAAAAATCATGTTGAGAAGGAAGAAATTTTACTCTATCCTTCTAGGTTATTCTGGCTGTTCTAATCATTAAATTGACATGTCATAGATTAACAGGAAAATTCAACAGCTCTATTCCTGGAACAGCTCTTTATCTAAATTCTTTTAGGCACTTAAAGGGTAAGTAACAAGAAAAATTTACATAGTTTTCTGTTTCTTAAACATAATCAGCCTAAATTAATCCTCGTGCCAAAGAGACACATTTTGAAGTTACGTATTTTGCTTCCATACAGTCTCAATTTACATTTGTAAAAAAAAATTATATAGCAAAATATATACTGTAAATTTTTACCTATTCCACATATTCAAGTGTCACATCTTTTCTATCTAAAAAAAATAATAAATGTCACAAAATACAGCTAGTGGTATTTATATAATTAGGTAGTATGTATTTTATTTTCTCCCATAAAATGAACAATTAACTTTTTTGTACATAACATATACAATAACTACCATCATTTACTTGAGAACCATCACTTCGACATCTTTCAAATTTTGAAAATAAAAATATATCTTTGATTTTGCCTGGTAAAATATTTCTGTCTGTCTATTGTGAGGGAGTGGGAAATTCCCCCTACTCTTCTTGATTGTTATGGCTCTAAAATGACAGAGGTAGATTAACAGGAGAAAGTTAAGTTTTAATATGTGCCCCAGGAGAGTTCACATAAGCATGAAAATTCCAAGACAATAAGGCAAAAAGAGGAATATATGTCACTCTGACCTCTGGAGAAGGTAGAAGTTTGGGACTTTAAAGAAAAATAAGGTATTTCCTAGGAAGATGAAGAGTTAGCAAGGGTTCCTTGCTGCCTGCCATACCTACTTTATATTAAACTATAGTTGTATATAGTAATAGCTCCTTCCTGAAAGAGGCCATTTATCTTAAATTCTTTGGGGCAGTTAGGGGGAAGACCAAAGATTCTTCTTGAGCCATCTGTAGGCCTTAAAAATAATCAGTTTAAAGTAAGTAATATCCCAAAGAGATATACTTGGGGTGGCAAACTCTAATCTCATCTAAACTACTTTAATTGTTAAAGAAGTTAAGAGCACAGACTCTGGAGACAAAATATCTAAGGTTTATATAGCAAGGTTCAAAACTTATCAGAAGCTTTATCTTTATTAATTAAGCAATTATTTTCTGTGCTTCAAATTATCTTATAAGTGAGATTTTTAAAAATTATGCCAGTTAATAAAGGACTTAGAACAAAGTCTAAGTAAACAAAGCTAAAAATTGGATGAAATAAACCTTAGTAACAAAAACAAGCTCATTTCAAAATGTAGTGCAGGGATCCTGGAAGTCCTATTAGGGTGAGAAAAAGATATTACAGTAGAGCTTGTGAACTGGCAGTCCACAGTCTAGATGTGCTTTGTTTGACTGTCTCAGAATTGGTCCACGTAATTTTTTTAATTGAAGCACTGTTGCAGCAGGACGGGTAACTGAGGAAGTCAAACAGCACTCGAAGAGTTGGAGAACCAGTTTTATTACGCTTTACGCCAGCTGGCTCAGAGGAGTTACAGTCTCCAAATTCTGGGCCCCAACTAACAGACTTTTGGGACTCATAGGGTTGGGGTGGGGGCTGGCTAATGCCAAACAGGGTTACAGAAGCAAAATGCATACATTAGGCAACTGGCAGAAAGAATGCAGAAGTGGGAGTTCACAGAATTTACATTAAACAGCTTTGTCCATAATTTTCCATTTCAGTGCTGGCTAACGCTGGTGTATCAGAAGATATGCTGAATATCAGGAATATTCTTTTAGAGTGGGCATTTGCCTTCTCAAGTTCCCATTCTCTATTATTTCTCTCATACTAGGACCCAATATTATCTGCAGGTTGTTCTACTATTCTTCATAATTTTCGTAATTAAATGCTGTTTTTCTGGATTCCTGACTTTGTGAAAAACATTGAATGAACAATAGTCTTGGAGAGTCATGTCATTTTTTTTTCTCCAGCTCATTCTATTCACTCATTTGTATTAAATGCCTGCCTGGTCCCTGTAGGCATTTGAGTTTGCAAGTGAAAAGTGGTAGAAGCCTGAGTTTACAAAATTAAAGATGTCATTGAGCTTGGTTCCTATTTCTTTTATTTTTTTAAACAAAAGTCAAATGGAATAACTGCTTTATTTATTTATTTTTCTTTGATTTTGAACAGCAAAGCACTTCTTATTTGAATCTAATAAGGGTGAACAATAGGAATGTTGGGAATCAGGAAACTTTCCCCTTTTCCTCGTAGTTATTCTGGCTGGTAGAATAAATGACATAAAGAAGATAACCAGGAGAAAATCAACTTCTAATATGTGCACATGGGGAATCGACATAAGCATTAATATTCCAAAGACAGTAAGGCACAATAGGTATATATGTCCTTCTGGACTAAGGAAAGACAAGTATGGGTTTGGGGCTTCAAAGGGCAGTAACTGTAGGCTGACCAGATGTACCATTTTAAACATGACAGAAAACAATGATACTGTCCCTTTTCCAGTGGTATGTATGTTTGGTCAGCCTACTGACACCTTGAGTTTAGCCTGGTGACACAATGCTGACCATAAGTACCATTTGAAATGACACAGTACCATTGTTTTCTGTCCCACTTAAAATCTGGTCAGCCTAGAAGGAAGTCAGATTTACAAGGGGATAAAAAAAGAGTTAATGTTTAGGAAACAAATATTTGTTGGGCCTTCTTGCAACAATGGGATGCAAGGAAGACTGATCAAATGGCCTATGCTAGGTTCCTCCCTGTCTACCATACCTAGCTCAGATTGTTCTATCAGTATCTGTGATGGTATCTCCCTTCCTGCTGGTCCTCTAAAAAAATTTTTTTTGGCTTTAAGGGGAAAAGCCAGAGTTTCTTCCTGAGCCTTCTGAGCCCTTGATTGTTTTCATCTCCAAATAATCTGCCAGAGTAGCACATTTTAAGGAGATTTGTTTTGAACCCCTACAGTTACTAGATATTAGATATTGTTGATGTAAGAAACATCCAAACCTGTGGAGAAGTTTTGTAAGAGTTTGTTTCATCTAAAATGACAACATACCAGGAAGATCTCAAATGCTCTGGAGAATTTTTTCACTTCTTTTTATATATTTGGAATTAAGGAGGGAACTTGAGGAAAATTACATAAAAGTAGGAGAAAGCAAGAGGGAGAGGAATCTCTCTATGACTGGATTACAGGTCAGTTAAGAAGATTCTGTGCTCCCTTGAGGGTGGTTATGCCACTGAGAGGTATGGAAAAGAAGATTCCTTCTGGCATTTCAAAGGTGTGTTCACCTGTGGACAAGATCAATGGACAGGGCTGGCTTAAGGCAAAGATAAACCTTTTATAGGCCTAAAGGTTCCTTCCAACCATGACCTGCCCAGTTAGGAATTTATGATCCACTCACGATGCCAGGTTACTTTTGATCACTGGACTTGTCAGGTTTATTGCAGAGCCCCCCTTTTTTTGTTCACAATGTACACTCTTGTAACTCAGTCTCACAATAGATCCATCTCTTATTTGACCTCTGTTACTTATCATAGTATATTTAAGCATAGCAAAGTTATCCTTGTTACTTCAAAAATCATTGAAAGTGAAATAATAATTCTACCAATTTGACATTTTACTTTTGTGAATAAAGAAAATGACATTGTATGTAATTTAAGAAGTACTACAAAAAAGAACTGTGAACACTTGCTCTCATCTTGCTATTACATAACATAACAAAAAAACATTTCTTTCAAAAGTTGATTTTCATATGCACCATATATTATATTAAACATCAGATCAAAAAATGTGTGCATGCATTTACAAACTATAATGTATAAATAAATTCCAACCTGCATTAAATTATATTATGTCCCCAAACTGAACAGAGTATGTCATATTTAATATATTAGGTTACTAAGTATGCTTTTTTCCCTTAGGTTATCAATTTAAATTAAATAAAACTAATGCTAATTTACATAAAGATGTCAGAATATAAGAATATCTGTCTCAAGTCTTTTATAAAACAATTGAAAGGAAACAAAGCATAAAACAAAAAATTCATCTTTAATGAAACCAGGGAAGAAGAGATGCTGTCAGACACTGAAATTGGGAAAAAACCGACAAAGGGTGCTAGGGAGGACATTTGAAGCACAAAGAAAGCTTTGACTAAAAGCGGATCTCAACACTCTGAGCAGCCCCACAGCAATACTTTATTAGAACTAAAAGGCCTGGGGTACAGGCTGGTTTTGCAAACCTGTTCCAAACACATAGAAATTCTACAGAATAATAGGAAAGACAGGACTGGGGGAAAAAGAAGAAAAAAAAATGCTGCAGAGACACGCTATCCTTAATAGCCACATGTCACCAATGTGGCAGGATGGCGGAGTGGAAGAGACACACTGGGTGGCAATCTACTCTGGAGCTTCTAATTCCTGTCAGCTGAAAAGAAATACTCTGACTTTCAATTACTCCTGAAAGAAATAAATAATCTGGGACAAGTGAGATTTCTCTAACGTCCAGGAAGATTTTCTTATTTGTCCCATGGGACTAGAGGTTGCACGAGAATCTTTAATATTATCTGCCTAGTTGATGATGGAGTACTGTTCCGTGTATGCATCCGCAGCACCCCAGATTGAAGATGCTTTCAACCAGAACTTACTCCTCAGTTCTATGTCAATAATACTTTCTATGAAATATCTGGACTAGTGAAAACATTCTCCATTCAAAAACAATAATAATTGAAAAGAAGCAACACAGAACCCTGGCATAAATAGCACAATTTACTTGTAGTATAGTATAAAGGTTAACAGTGTGGCATCTGAGTCTACACTGCTTGGGCTCAAATCCTGAATCTGTGATTTACTGAGTAACTTCTTTGCACCTCAGTTTTCCCTCCAAAATTGGGACAACTAGTGATTCCTATCATTGTGGGAGGTTAAAATGTGTCTAACAAGTCTATTAGTCAAAATAGCTTTAGTAGATTCACATACATAAGAACAAATTATTTTCTCTTCATCTACCAATCAACATTCTTGCACAGCCCACAATCATCTCTTGCCTGGACTATAAAAGTCTTTTAAGTGGTCTCTACTCTTCCTGTCCCTCATTCTTCTGTCTACAGAGATCAGCACACAGACACACACACACACACACACACACACACACACACAGAGAGAGAGAGAGAGAGAGAGAGAGAGAGAGAGAGAGAGAGAACTCAGAGATATAATAAAACTTGGAAAATTAAACAAGCTTTACAAGTAAAATGTTACATGAGGCAATATGAAAGAACTAAGGCTCATCATATTTGTAATTTCAATAAATGAAATTGTATTATAAAACATTTTTCAGGCTGAATTTTAAAAACTAATAATTAGAGACTTATATAAGAAATACTAGCAAACTTTTTGAGTCAATAAGGTAGAAAATTCAAATGGTTAATGTCTAAAAGAAATTAACATCTGAATAATATCATATTGACTTGTGGCTTAACAAGCATAGAAGTCCATAAAACAAAAACTGTAGAAAATGAGTGGACATTTACAACATGAAAGAAGTATGAAATCATCTTATTTAAATAGCCAATGACAAAACAAAATTGTAAGTATGAAAACAGTATTGTTAAAAACATAGCTCTAATATGTAGCATGTTGGAATCAGATAACAACTTTCCTTAAAATTGCCAATAAAATTGATTATATGTTTACAAAACAAACAAATTCCTTAAGGTATAAATTGTACAGATTAAATTTTTTCTACAATAAAATATTGTCAATAACAAAAATAGTTTAAAAATATCAAATCACAAAAATCCAAATTCCAGGATATTTTAAAGAAAATCTTCTAAAGAATTCCTAGGGAAAAAGTTGTTTGACAAAACCATCCAAGGTAAAATTGCAAACTAGCATAAATAAAAATGAAAATTCCAAGGGTAGAGAATTTTATATGTACATATAGCAGAGCTAAGATGATAATTCATAGTCTTAAAAATATTAAACAAGAGAGAAAAAGAATCAAATTGAGCATTTTGCTCAGAAATTAGGGACAACAAAAGTAACTTAATGCAAATAACCAGTATTCAAGATAATAAAAATAGAAATTAATAAGTTTTAAAGTAGAAACAAAAATATTGAAGAAATATAAGATCTGGTAGTTTAAAAAATATCTCAATACAAAATTAAGGAATGAAAATTTGCAAACCATCACATAATACCTAATTAAATACATATTTACAAATTAAAAATAATCCTTCAATTATATGAAAATGGATGATTTTTCCAGAAATTTTTAAAAATAAACAAAAATCAACATAGAGGATTTTTTAAATCTAAATAGGCCTATATCAGAAGAAAAAGAGAAAATTAAAAACCTTCAAAGAGCTACTGCAGTAGTTCCCCCCCGCCCTCCCACCCCCGCCCCCTTATATGTGGTTTTGCTCTCTGGAGTTTCAATCACCAGAGATCATTTGTAGTCCAAAAATGTTACGTGGAAAATTCCAGAAATAAACAATTTTTAAGTTTTAATTTGCACATTTTTCAGAGTGATGAAATCTCTTGTCCCTTTCAGCGCCACTCAGAAAGCAAGTCTGTTATCAGATTGGTTTTCAGAGGGAGAAAGACCACATTCGCATGAAGTTTATTACAGCATATCATTATAATTTTCTGTTTTATTGGTTCTTGTTTATCTCTTACTCTGCTTAACTTATAAATTAAACTTTATTATAGGTAAGTATGTATAGGAAAAACCATGGTATCTATAGGATTTGGTACTATAAAAGGTTTTAGGCATCCACTGGAGGTTTTGAAATGTACCCCCAGCAGATAAAGAGGACTGCTACTATATCTAGAAAGCACTAGATGCTTACCTTCTGTGCACTGCTTCAATCTTTTTGACATTTCTTCACAATAACCAACTTTCCCTCTACAGCAGAGACTTAATTTTCATTCATGTCATTAGTTGCTAATTCTAATTTTTCTGTTATCTAAAATGGAATAATTTTGTTCCTCATGTTTCCTTAAATCTGCAAACTACATTTTTACCTCTCTTTGCTTTTATATCTTCACATCTGTGTGATCTACCATATTGGATAGATTTTCTTATTCAATATGTATAACAACATCTTTATAATAAATTGTTATCTTTTCCTTGAGATAGGTATTTTTCCCATCCTCAGTTTTTCAGCTGTCTTCTGCATCCTATCAGGTTTCCTTTTTATTTTCTCTTATGTTTTATTTGTCTTTTACTAATCTGCTTTTTATTCTTCTTCACTTCTGTCATTTCTGTTTGGTTTACTATATACAGGTAAACTGGACCAATGATCTATTACCTCTACATAGTATGAGTGCATTCTCAATCACAGCACTTCCATTTTACCTGAAACTTCTTTGCCTTTCTTGCTCCATTACCATCACTGTGTTCTTTCTTCTGCACCTTCATGCAACCAGGGAGAGGAATAATTATGTTGGAACTCTGTGAATCCTTCATTTACGGGAAATACTTCTGCTTTTTCCTAAGGCATTATGCTAAATGTCTTATTAAAAATTTATCTGTTGTTTTACTAATTGTTGTGTATTACATTTAGGCTCCTATCCTCCCCCAGATACGAGAGGTCAGACATTGGTGTGCTGCCTCCTTTGATGATCGCATTTATGAGGAATGAATCTCAGGTCCTTGTGAAAAACTTTTCTAAGTCATAAAATATTTATACCTCAAAGAGCCTGAGAAATAATTTACAATGGGGAGTTTTCTTAAGTAAATGCTCTAAGACCTGGAAAATCAGGAGACTGGAATCAGTAAGAATCCTATACGAAGTTTAAATAAACTGAGGGAAATGTTAAGGCCATCTTGGTCAGTAATGAGATGCAAACAAGTAAACACACAATTTTATGCAGTACAAAAGATAGGGAGATGCATGGCTGGTTGAGGGAAATTACTATTTTATATAAGAACTTCCCGCATGAGAGAGAGATAATGAGTGGAGACTTAATTGGATTGATTTAACTAACACATCTAATTATTTGAACACTGACATTGTGTGAAATATATCTGAAAAAAAAGTTTAGATGATTTGTGTCTGTCCATAAAAACATGGCATATATCCAGAAGATAAAATATTTATATTTATTTAGATAAATTTTTAGCACTTCAATTTAGTTGTGAAAAATATAGTGCCACTTGTATCAAGGATGTAAAAGCAATGTTAGAAAATTGTAGGCATGCCAGGTCTTAGTAAAGGAGTTACTGAAATATGCTTAAGTAGTCAAGGAATATTGTATAGATAAGCATTAGTAGTTACAAAGATGTCGCCAATGAAATGTTACAGAACAACCCATAAATAGTGAAACTTACTAAGTTTTTAAATGACTAACCTTTTTTCAATATTTTTTTTCATGAAATGAAGCACAATTTACAGAATTTTCTTTTCATACTGAAGTGCATTATCTCCATTCAGAAAAGATAGCAGTACAAATTTTTCTAACAAGACAAAAAAACACTATTTTTTACTGATAAAATTCACTTAAGTGGTTCTCTAATATAATACGATTTCTCAACTTGCAGGAGATGCTGATAATTTTCACAGTCTAAATGAGCTCAATTTAAAGATCCATCCTTACAGAGTGACCACCTTGCTTAGTACACATCTTATTAAAGAAATTGACAGAACACAACGTCTCAATGGAAAATTTTACTTGCATAAGTTTAGATGAATTTATGAAAATATAATCAATGCAGTTTCTGCAATTTTTTAAATGTCACGTTAGACATGTTGAAATGTTTTAAATTTATTTGAAAAGATAAGCTGTGTTCATCCTGGAAAAAAAAAATCTAAACTTGAAGAACCATTCATCATCTCCCTTAAAATGGAATTTTTACTATTTAGAGAGTAGGGTATATATAGTTGTTCAGCATTGATACATAAATATATTAAGAATACATATTTTTATTTTTTAAACTTTCAGATCACTCTAATTGAAGTTCATCATTCACATTGATTTATCTCTGAAAAATCAAAGTTTTGTTGGTGCTGAACATACAAATTAAGAGAAATATGTATAAGATTGCAATTATTATACAGATAACCGATTTCAAAATGTTATTAATGAAATCAAATAATTATCAAATAAATTATTCATTAGCTTTATCCACAGAAGTTAATATTTTAAGATATTATTTTTAGTTAATTAACATATATCTTGTATAACTATAGTGCAGCTCTTCACATTCTGTGTTTCATCAAAGGATCTCCTAATTTTTCTTTAAATTGTATACATTAACATTAATTCTTTGCATGGTAAATTCTGTGGGTTTTGGCAAATTTGTAATTATGTGTCCACAATTACAGTATCATTTTTATGCAGTATGGTTTTATTATCCTAAAAACAATCTCCTGTGTGTCACCCATTCAGATCTTCCTCCAACTCACTGAAATGTCTCACATCATTTGAACATGAGTTTCCACATCTAGAGACAGTTTGGAAACCACTTCAGTGGAAAGTGGGGAATCATTAAATAATTTTATATGAGAGGATAATCTGTTCATATTTGAATTTAAATATCTCACTTGCACAGTGGAGAGGTACCAAGAATGGCTAAAGTCTAGACAAAATGTGATGACAGCCTAAATTATTCAAATTGAAAATACAGGTTGAAAAGAAATTAAAAAGGTGGAAGAATTCAGAAATACTTTAAAACTAAAACCAGGATGATTTGGTGGCTGACTAGCATGAGAAAAAGAAAAGTGCTTTATTTATTTTTTTTTCTTTTAAGAAAAGTGCTTTATAAGCAAAAGAATTATCAGTAGAACCAGAACAAGGAACCAGTTATTTCCACTCAACTGCAAAACAAAGATACCTGCCCCATGTATCTACTGTTAGGGAACTGTTCATTTTCTTTCAATGCACAGTGCAGATTTTGGTCCCCCTTAAAACTTCCTACCTCATGCCAACTACATGGGACTTGGTGACCTTGAGAGTCAGTGAACAATCAATAACAAGGTGGGTCAAATGATCGTGAACAATCTGGGGCACTTGCTTTATAAGGTAAATGGAAGCAGGTAAATTAGTTGCTTTCCTTAATTCATATTTAACACACAAATTAGTCACTAATTTCTGGAAGAGACATATCTAAGATGGGACATTCTGTACACATTTGTTGGAGCTTCTTGTTGAATACTTCCAGTGATAAGAAACTATGTTCCTCATGGTTGTACATTTCACTTTGGGATAATTGTAACTAAGAGTATTCTTACTACATTCATAACCGGTACCAGATCAGCTTAAACCCCACAGCTGTGTATAGCAAGTTATATTTCCTCTTCCACATGATGGTATTTCCCAATATTCAAGCAATTTTCATATTTACCTCCATGACTAGTAATCACGTCAGTAGATTACTCTAAGTATTTTAAAAGAAATAAATCTACCTCCTACTGTTTTCCTTTGAAAGTGTACAAAACCCTAGACTTCTGTACTTTCCAGCCAGTATTCCCATTGTCTTATTTGGATGGGAGAAATTTTTGACTCTTTATTGTGTTTCTATAATGTCAATTGTGGCAGCTGAGCCTGATGACACACTACCAAGTGCAACTTTCAGATAAGAGGTGTGTGAACAGCATGAGGGTGAGTCCTTCACAGCCTGCTTCTCCTGGGAACTTCAGTCCAGCCCACTCAGATGCCATTTACACTTGTGCAATGAAGGGTGAATCCTCATCTGCTATCTGCCTCCTGTTTATGGTACATCAAGTAGAATGCTGCCCAAGCTCTCCCCTTTTCCAACTCCTCCTTTTTTTTTTCCCTCTCAGTTACCTAAGCCATATGGATGCAGCTAGAATGGAAAGTTACAATGAAAAGTTGATTTACAGTGGATTCTTTGTTTTATGCTCATTTTTTTACCCTACATGCAGATCACAAAGCAAATGAAAGAGACATCAACTGGAGGACTCAAGCAGGAATAGAAAACAGAACATCAGCACTGATGGCAGTGTTCCAGTCAGGCAGGTCACCAAGTACTAGATCACAGGAAACTAAATCAGAGGGGTGGGCAGATGGATTTCTTAACTATATCAGCACAAAGTTCTTGACCGTTTTTTGTTGTTAGTTTGTTCAGGTCCCTCACTTTATTTGTTTTGTCATTCAGTGAAATCTTGCCAGAACCAAATTCAAATAAAACCACAAAAGTGAAATCCATAGTTGCTAGAAAAGCATTTAAGATAGAAAACAATTGAGAAAAATACAGCATACCTTTGCTTTTATGGGGCTGAAGATTCGTGGGTAATAACTAATGAAAATCACTTCATGGAAACCTATTTATAATACCCATTTTGTTATCTTTCCTTGACAGTGTATTTTATTTGTCTAACTCTAATTTCAATTTTTTTTCTAAATTCCAATTCTTTTTGTGTGTAATGTTAGTTATGTCTAGCCTGCCGGCATTATGTCCGATAATGATTTACATTTTGAGTTTACTCTCAGACTCTTTCTGTCTATTGCAAATTTGAAAGATAAAGAAAATATGTTTTCAAAGAGAGAATCCACAAACCATGATACAATACAGTCAGATGTTCAACAATCTCAAACTTCATTTTCATTGGTGGAAAAAAAATGTATTTTCTTGACTGTATTGCCACCTGTCTCATTTGTATAGAGGCCCCCTTCCTATCAAATAAGTCTGTACATAATTGTAAGGTGTTGAACATGCAGCACTAGAGCCACTTATTTTCCTTTACAATGTAGATTGTCAGAGGTTTCTTGGGTACACAGGGCACTGGAATTACGCCATAGCAACAGAGGAAACTTTAACTAGAGGACAGCATTTGACATCTGCTGTCCTTGTGTTCAAACATTTCAACAATTTCAGGTTCCAAAGAAAAGGGAAGTATACACTGTCCAATTAATCTAATTAGCAGAATACCTGCTAGTTTGGTCTATTAACAATCTGTCAGTATTTTTTTTTTCCCTTAAAATAGCTTTCACAAAAATTAAAACATACATATTCCTTGGTTGTTTTCAATTTCAATTGTGCTAGCATTTGGTACTTTGTGAAAGTTATTTCTTGAAAGTCTTGAGTAATAATTATGTAGGCAACTACAAAAAGCAAGAAAGAACACTTAAATATATATACATTGTGTGTGTGTGTGTGTGTGTGTGTGTGTCCTTAGAATCATCCTCTTTTCCTCTTTTTTCATAAAAAAAATAAAGTGTACATAAAATCTTATTGACTTGGTTCATTAAGCCTTGTATAATCAAATGGCTAATTCATTATAAGAGGTAAAGGCTGTATGAACAGTGATTAGAAGCAAGCTCCCTGCAAAAAGACAGACCTGGGTTCAAACAATTCCTGTCACTCAGGAATTGTGTGGCTTTGGGCTGGTTACACTTCTGAACCTCCAGTTCTTCATCCATAAAATGTGAATTGTGACAGCACCAGCTTCGTAGTGTTGTTGAGGTATTTTATTGATCTAGCTTTAAGGAGTTAGTCTGGTTTCCATAAGATCCTAATGAATACTGCTTAATGTGTTCATGTTTATTGAGCTCAGAGTAACAAACTGAGCACAAACAATGTATGCATTTAAAAAATGAGGAAGTAGAACTGGATATTTGATATTTAAAAGGAAAAGAAAAGTCAAATAATTTAACAACTCATTATATTTTTGTTCTTTAAATTTTGCATGATGGAAATTCCACCCAACAAGGTCTTAACACATTGGGTTTAATTTCCTCATCTAAACAGGAAGTCAGGAGGTGTATCATCACTGGCACTGGTATAGCTGGTCAGTGATATCATCAGGGTTTTCTGTCTTTTATGTTTCACCATATTAGGATTTGAAGTCCTTCTCTTCTGCTTTGTAATCTCATGGTTGCATGATGTTTGCTTCTACTGAAATCTCCACGTTCATATAGGAGTCAAGAAAGAGGGTTGACTGTGTAGGGTACCGATCACTTCTGTTTCTCTTCCATTAGGAGGGAAGATCGTTTCCCACAATCCTTTAAAAGACATTTGCTGATGTCTCATTGACCATATCTGTGTCAGATGGTTTATCCAAGGTGCACAGTAGCTAGAACTATGCTCCCAAAATGTTATCATGGCTGTGTTAGCAGGAAAGAAGCAGTGGAATTTGCATCATATAAACTACTTTAGTGGATGTCAATGTAGTCATCATGGGAAACAACAGTTATTTTGTTGGACTTCCATACACTCATTTTGCAGTTTAGTACTTATTATTTTAAATTGAATTACATAGAGAGAAGAAGGACCATTAACTTGTAATTACATGGGAGCAGTGAAGTTTTAATTCAGCTCTTTTAGAAGTGGTAATTTATTCTGCAGTTGGGATTTTTATGAGTTGTGTGTGTGCATGTATGTTCATATGTGTGTGTGTACTTGTCTTTTGCCTCAAAAAACTTAGTAGTAGGGGGGCCAAATGCCTTTTGAGGAATTGTCCCCCATCCCATTCCATTACCCCCTTCTCCTGTGTTCCTTGTGTCTGTTTCTCAGATACACAAAGTTCAGTCTCATTCAATGGCATGTGCAATTGTTTGTTCAGTCTTAGAAGTTCTCCTCCTTCCTGACATTATTTCATTAATTTAGCAGCTGCTTAATTTAAACATCTTATTTTTCTGCCTTTCGTCACTGAGGTTTTTATTATTATTATTATTATTATTGGTAGCATAAATTAATCAAATTGATAGAGAAATAAAACTGTAGGTGCTCAGAGTGTGGCCAATACTTAAATGAACAAAAAATAAAATAAAAATTCCTACAAAATAAAAACTCATGAAAAACATGCAGCATTATTTTTTCCAAAGACTGGTACCTGGGCGATATATGACAATTCCAGGGAAGTTCTGGAAATTATTTCTTATCATGAAAAAGTAGATTGTCTTCAACTTGAAAAATGAAATAAAATGTAATTACATACTTAACATTTTGCTACCTGAAATCACTGACACAGAAACAAAAATGAGCACCACTTTCGGCGTATGGCTTATGCTATTATTTAAATTTCTTAAATTAGTGACTTTTTTTTTCATCTCAAACGTGAAAGCTCTCATTATGATTGTCTCTCATTATCATTGAGATACTGTCTTTTTTATAATTTCTTTAACTGCTTCAATTATTTTCCACTTCTTTTGTTTTAGCCAAAGTATACTTAAACTGTATTTGTTTTTATATCACCTTTCCCCTCTTGAGTACTCTGGTATTCAAGAGCTTTATAAGAGCCCCAATCCCTACCACCAATAATTTAATGAGGCAAGGTGCCTGGAGGAAGCTAATGATTTTACTAAACCATCTGTCTTCATTTCTGTCATTGTTCACTGAAGTTTTTTATTTTGAACCTTTTTTCTCCACCTGCTATGCCAGTACAGTTTTCCCCTCCAAGAACCCAGTCTTGGCTATACCAGCTTCCTTCTCCGCAAGTCCTGTGGCTTCACCCACCTTCCCTAGTGTGAAGTTTAATTCTGTAACCTAACTCTGATCTAAGTGCCAGATCTATGTTCACCACTGACACAAAAATAGCTAGCTGTTTAAATGCACATATCGTCTTTAATTCAACATTCCCATGCTGGTCTTACCTTATCTACATAAGCTGAGATCCTAAGTGCCCAAGCAGTCGTGGTACGTGTACCCCTGGGGTACATGCTGGGCTGTTCAGGACTATGTGAAAAATAATCAGTAAGGGAGGAAAAAACAAGAAAAGTGAAAAAAAAAAAAAAAAAAAGCACAATGTTAGTTATGGAACAATAAATGTTAAGTTTGAACCACCATTAATGGAGACACTTCAAAATTAGATCACATTAGTGAATAATGATTGGCGAGGGTGTGACTAGGAACCCTTCCCAAACCGCTCTTCTACCAATCATCATGCACAGTTTCAGAACAATCCATTTGCGGCGTTACTAGAACTTCCCCAACATATAAATACATCCATAACCAGACTTTTTGATCAGTAGTTATTAACTGAGTAAAAGTAAGTGCATTGTCTTTAATTATGATTCTTTCCAAGTAGTTTTTTATTTAATGTTTAAGTACTTGAGCATCATTATCAAGTTTAACTGTTACAAATATTATAAAATTAAAACTGTTATTTGTACTTTTAGTGTAGTAATTTTTCTTTTCTAACTTATTACCTCATTTCCACTATTTTACATTGAGATAGGCACTGAACAAAAGTGTCAAAATTTAAAAATAGCTGTTTTGAAAACAAGGGGTACAATGTATAGAGCTGGGTTTAAAAGGGATACATAAGTGGGAAAAGGTTGGAAACTACTCTCTTAAGAGAATGTTTTAAATAATGTGTTAAAAATTTTCATGGAGAATACAAGCAACAGAGTGATCAAGTAATTAGTTCTATGTTTCTGCTTCCAAATATATATTAACTGTATTTATTGTTGTGCATTCTGCTGTCACTTAATTTAAATCTCCAACCTTAGCAACATGCCACTATTGTGTCTCCCTCTTGTTTATGCTCTAAACCCATTCTAATCTCTTCTGTACATACAGCCCATCAATATGTTTGAAATCAAATTACTCTCTAAAAAATTAAAAAAAGCCTTCATATACTGCTGTTGGGAATGCAAACTGGTACAACCACTACAGAGGACAGTATGGAGGTTCCTCAGAAAACTACAAATAGAGCTACCATATGACCTGATAATTCCAATTCTGGGTACCTGCCCCTCCAAATTAGAAAACCTTAGTCCACAAAGATATATGTACCCCAATATTCATCACACCACATTCACGGTGGCCAAGTCATGGAAACACGTAAAGTGTCCTTTGATAGACAACTGGATAAAGAAGCTGTGGTACATGTGCACAATGGAATATTACTCAAGCATAAGAAAAGATGAAATAGGGCCATTTAGGACAACATGGATGGACCTTGAGACGATCATGCAAAGCAAAGTAAGCTAGACAGAAAAAACAAAGAACCATATGATTTCACTCATATGTGGAACACAAAGATGAAAGCAGCAACAAAACAAAAACTCATGGGCACAATTAATAGTTTAGTTGTTAGTGGTTATCTGAGGGTATTGGGGGAGTGCTCTGGGAGAGAAGGGACAGGGTCTCAAATACATGGTGATGGAAAAGGAACTGACTCTGGGTGATGAACACATAACACAACACATAGATGATGTATTGCAAACTGTACACCTGGAACCTATGTAATTTTTACTAACCAGTGTCATCCCAATAAGTTTAACAATAAAAAAATAAAATACTCTCTAAAATCAAGTGTTTTTGCACTTAGGTCAATTTACCAATATGTTTCCAAGTCTTATAAATCCACATATGGTCAATCTTGTTCTTGTCTGACATTTTGTTTAACTTGTACTGCTTTCTTTTTCCAGTCACAGTAGAATTTTTAATGTCCTTAAAACACGCCAATATTGCTGTAATCTCAGAGCCCTCACTTCTATCTGGAATTCTGAAACCCTTCTCTTTACACAGCAGGCATTCTCATGTTACTTCAGCAATATTTTTCCTGACCACTTTAGATAAAAGTATTTGTATTCTTTTTATCATTGTTCCTTGTTTATTTTCTGTAAGTCATTTATCACAATTTATAAATATGCACCTAAAGTATGCACATTTTATACATATATACACATGCACAAACCCTCTGTGTTTCTATCTTTCTATCATCTGTCTATCTATCATCTGTCTTCTATCTACTTACCAAAGGAGGGCAGGAAAGAGGAAGGGATTAGGGAAGATGAGTAGATAGGTAGACTGTGGCGCTTGATTTGTTTACTTGAACATTTCTAACTCCATAAAAGCAATTACCATAAGTATTTTATTTACTAGCACATATCAAATGCTTAGGATAATGCATAGCACATAATAAGTATTCAATACATTTTTATAACATCCATAGATTAATAAATGAAAAAAAAATGCATATTTAAATTCACATAGCAAAGGGTTGTGAACCAAGTCTTAAGAGATGTCAGTCCAAAAGTCTATCATGCAAGGTTGAATCCCAACCAACAGCAGAATGCCCACATACAATGTATAACTTTTCCTTCATTCCTCTTTTTTAATGTATTCCCTATGTGTTGATTGTAATTACTTAAATCAAATATTTTATTAAGTTCTCTAATTGTGTTTTATGTTTCATATCCCTAACCACTTCTGAGTTACTCAATAGTAAGCTGCAAGTCTTACACATTATTTTCTTTTAAGAAAAAGAAAGAACATTCAAAGTACCATTATACAGGTCCTTAGGCAGGTTCTTATTTTACTATAGTATATGCTTGTTAACTTTGAAATGTATCAGAAGAGGGTAAGGTTGTATCAAAGGCAAGACTTTCAGTCCCTCTGGAAAACACAGTACATTTTCCAAAGTTAATTTAAGCTTGAAAAATGAGGGGTGAATTTATTTTTAAGAGAGTTCATATCATCATCAGGAAGCATTTATTCTTCCTTGAAAGGTTATTTTCTCCAACATAAGATAGAGTGCTCATCCAGCACCCTGCCTGCTCTGTAAGGAACCATCCTTGGCATTTAGACTAAGTGTTATGTCCTCTAGCTAAGCAATGAGTTGTGAGAGGCATTTTTCATTTCTGACTTCTGATGGTAGTAACGTTTTTAATAGCTTATACAGAGAGAGCTAAGCAGGTTTACTTTCATTGGGTGGTAAAATAACATATGTGCAGAAAGAATTCATTTATTGCCTTAGCTGAAGGAGCTTTATGTCATGGGAAGACAATGGCTCATGTCAGATGGGATAAGTCAATGAGTCAGGCCAATGAGAGTCTGTATCTCAGCTCTGACCTCCATTGCAAATGTGACCTTTGGCAAGTTATTTAACTTCCATAAGCCCTGTTTACTCATGTGTTATACTGTAACTTCCTCATAAGAATATTAATATTTTAATGATACATTAGGTATTTAATGCATGGTAATTGAAGCCACTATAATAATAATATAGACAATTGCATTTCATAAAATACCATTGAACTAAGAGATGGAAATAGAAAAATTTTAGTACATATCACTATTTTTTTTAAATCCATTCATTGTTTATTTTAAAAATATTAACTAGCTCTGACTAGATGACAGGCACTGAGGTAGGTATGAATTGTTGAATAAAAATACAGTGGTGTCTTCTGTGGAGTTATACTTTTTATTGTTTCCATTTTAAAGATTTTTTTTAAATCGAGTTTTAAAATGTTTTAATAAGTTATAGTAGGATTAATGTAGCATTTCTCCAGTTTTATTATTCTCCTTTTTTAAAAAAATGGTACAGTTATTGAAATTTCCTCTCAAGCATTAGGAGAATCATGGACTATAGAGATAGCAGGTGTTTCTACTGTGTGGTAACCTGTAGTTACCATAACTCTTACCTACTAAGACTACAATCACTAGATTAACTGTGTCCTTTACTGAAATATAAAATCTTAGCTATAAGAACTGTGCCCATCTTATTTGTTATTATATACACACAATACGCACTCATGGGATACTATCAGATGAATTAATTGGTTAATTATGTGAGTTTTTCCCATGGTTACATGCCATGTGAAGTATGTGTGATTACACATGCTGAAAATTACCTAAATTTGAAATACTGATGTAGAAACGAAAAAGAAAGCATGCAAATTGAAGGATCTACATCAGTGACATTTTAAAATAACTTCCACTAAAATGAGACGAGGTGAATGTTGGAAATTAAAGTGCAATTTGTCTAACATGTTTTCAGTAAATTGTCAGATTATCAAGGGATTCTTGGGAAAGCAACATTCTCAAATAAACAAGCCCCCTGAATCAGTAAAACTGACCCTCTGTACTACCTACTGATGTGTGACAAGGATAAAGTGATTAATTCAACTCTGAATCCTTTAAGTACTCACAGTCTTTAGTCTTTACTTACAAAGTTTAGAAATCTAACTAGAAAATGTAATGAAATGAAGGTGCATGAGTTTCAACACTTTGTGGGTATGGGTGTGTCTAGCCTGCTGGCCTGCTTTCTGATAAGTAAAAACAATTGAGTAAATAGTGGTTACAGAATCAGAAGAGAAAAGCTAAAAACTTAGGTAAATCTTTTTTAATATGCTATCTCTTGAATAGTTAAGAGCTGGTGTGGTGTTAAATGAGAACATATGTTTGGCTTTTCCATAGTTGTTGCCATTCATAGTCATAACACACCTTCCTTAATTTGAATAAAAAGATATAAATATAGAATGAACCTTACTGAATTTGTATTTTTGTTTCCTTTTAACATGTACTATATTAGTCATACATTCTCCTCCATATTCACAGTAAAAGCTGGTGAATATGGAATGTCTTAGAAATATTTCCTATTTTTGTCAACTCACTCTCTTTGTTTATTCTGAAATGGTTTTCTTAGAATGTCATGTAGATAAGGAAAATCAATAGAAGTACTTTGTGTTAATACAAAAAATATTCTTTCTGGCTAAAGAAAAATTACAAATTTTAGATGTTTTGCATTTTGACCAAACTAGTTAAAGTGATGAGTTGTTTCTTTTTTTTTTATTTCAAGAACACAATCTTTTTTTAAAAAAACACCATTAAATCACATCCAATTAGCTTTGTAATACTTTGTGAACTAATACAAAAGTGCATAGAAAAAATAAATTGAAATTGACCATGAATTTTGGGCAGAACAAAGTGAAGATTAAAACATTTTTATTAATATAAACAATGCACGTGTTTAGTTTGTTAGTTCAAGATGTATTAAAAAATGAAGCTAATTCTTCTATGTAGCTCACCTCTATCTGATGAAGAAAAGATATGAATGGATCCAAAACATATTTAAGACTATGATTACACTAGATTTGTTAGATAATTTGCCAACAAGATACACTGAGAATCTAGTATCTATTGTTTCCTACTGTCATTCCCTTATACATGAAGTGGTAAAGGTAGGGATATTATACATAGAAGTTATAGAGGCCGTAAGACCAGTGAAAATCTCTTAAGAATTGGGAAGCTCAAAAAAAAAAAAAGGCTTTTCTCTCTATTCTTCACCCTTAAACTAGTAAACTGTCTGTTTATTTTCTAAGCAAGTAAAATGCCTTTGAATATCTCTGAGATAAATGTTTAAGAAAGCTCCCAAGATCACAGATTCTAAGAAACATGTCTTTTAAAGCAATTAAGGAAATCACAGACTTAACACTGAGTATTTATTTTGCTTTGCATGACAGTTGCTGTTATAATACATAACTGAATCTAGAGTTGAAAAAGCGATTCCGGCTGTTGGAGAGTACGGACTTTGGTGTCAGGAGAGCTGGGTTCAAACCTACTGTATGCTATTGTTAGCCTTGTGACCTTGAGCAACTCAACTGCATTTAGATTCTGAGCCTCAATTCCCTTATCTGTAAAATAAAGACAGTAATGTGTATTTTATATAGTGGGCCAAAGAAAAGGTTTAGTCTGTAAAAAAAGAACAAAAAGCATTTAATTGAGAAAAAGAGTTGTAACCTGAGAGGCACAGATTCAGGTAGCAACTTAAACTGTGCTCCAAAAAAAAAAAAGGAAAAGTAGGTTTTATAAAAGCAGAAACCACAGGTGTAATTTGTCCAGGCAAATGAAAGATGCTGGCTAGTTTAGCAGGGATTGGTTAGTTACAATATGCAAACAAGGGAGGAAAAAACTACAAGGAAAGAAGTCAAGTCCACCTATGTCCATGCAGTGATTGTCAAGGATGTTTATGGCTCAGCCTTGAGCTGAGGTTAGCAACAGGTTAGCAACTTAACAGCAGCTGAGACTGAGGCACGTGATGTGCAGAGGCCCCATATCCTTAATAGCTTCCCGACTAGTTGCAGTAATTACTCCATTTTATTGTTTCTATGTTCAACACGAATTTTGTGAATATTATTCAAGGTGTGTAAAGTTCCCAGGAAGTCATTCCGATTGTATTGAGCAGAGAGAGGTCTATGATTGCTACTCCCACAACAAAACTTTTCCACTTAATGATTTTAAAGCACAGTTTAGAAATCTAGTACAGCATTATTACAGATAGAAAATAGAAGAAGACGAAGATTCTTTCCTCCAAATCAAATTCTCAAAATAAAGATGAAGACCATCTTACTCCCGGCCTAACCTCCAGACATTTAGTTTTCTTTGGTCCACCTAGTGTTTCCTCCCCTTATAGGAAATGAAATGATTAAGGAACTGAGAGACCAAGTCTGGCTTAGACAAGAGCTGCATTCTCACTGAGGCAGCACTCTCAGGGCACTGCTGTTAATCCCGCCCGAGGGGAGGAGAGGCCCTGGGCAATCCTGTAAAAAGATTTAAAAACCTCTTCCTTGCTTGCCCTGTAAGCAAGTCTAGTGCTGCTACAGAAGCAGCATGGGGAAGCTGGGGGCAACTTTATAAAGTGTAAAAACAAGGAGTCTTGCTCCTCTTTAGCAAGAAGGGCACCAGCAACCCTGTGTCCTTCCTCCCTTCTGTGTGCCTGGAGGGGAGAATTTACTGTGTACACTATTCTCTCCTCTCCTCTTCTCTCCTCCCCTCCCCTCCCCTCCCCTCCACCCTCTCTCTCTTTTTTACTACCCCACATTTTCTTCTTGGTTCCCAATTACCAGTTAAGTAGTGTGAATTGATCTTCTCCTGTTTGTGAGTCTCAGTGGTGCCAAAGTGTACAAAGAATGGATGTGTTAACTGCCCGTTGAACTCTTGTGGGCATCTCCTCGTAGATGGGCAGTGTTTTTCCGGGGAATATTGCCTCATCTCTCAGCCCTGCCTCACCAAGTCCCTTGCCTTTACCTGGGGACATTTGCTTTATCTGTTCTCATCATATACCTCTTATTTATTTCTCCCCAGTGGCACCCACACATCACCTACCTGCCAGCAGTGCCTCTGTTCTTATCACTATCCCTAAACTAAGGAATAAATCTGTCATAAATCTGACATGATCAGAGATAGAGCTCACTGTCCCGTTATTGTTACCTACATTCAACAAGCAGGAGCAGGATGGAGCTCTGAGTTCTTGATCTCAAGGGAGAGAAAGCCCCACCTAGCATTTGTTTTTTTTGTTTTTGTTTTTTTTTTGACTAGAAACACTAGCCACATCTTAGAAAGTCTATCTATAATAACCGCTTTTCTTCCCCTCTTCTCAGCTCCTTTTCCATCTTCCCCAAACCAGATCCTCAAAACTTCTCTGCAGGATGTTTTCAATAGCTTTCTAGTTGGCTTCCCAATCAACACTTTTTCCCCCTTTTAAGGCAATGTCCACCCAATCACCCACCTGATCTTTCAGAAGGTTAGTTTTGTTCACATCACTTTTACTGCTCAAAACTTTTTTTTGCTCCTAATTATCTACAGGAGGATTAAGTGAACTCTCTTAGACTCCTAGATTATCCCTTCCCAATCCTATCTCACCAAGATTTCTCACATTTCACCTCCAGAACTGATCTGCATAGTGTCCCTGATTTCCCCTGAACTTTCCCATCCCTGTGCTCCAGTCTTCATGTGTACCTGTGCCCTGGACACTTGTTGTTCCAATGTATACTGATGAAGTCAAGAGGCGTCAATTCCAGCCCAAACATGTGTTCGAAAGTGGAAGACCAATTCTCTGCTCAAAGACAGACAAACAGAGAGGGAACTCTCTACTCCACCTCTTTGTTCTATTCAGGCCTTAAACGGGTTGGATGAAGCCCACCCACACTGGGGATGGCAATTGCTTCACACAATCTAGGGACTGAAATGTTCATCTTATCCAAAAACAGCCTCACAGACACACCCAAAATAATGTTTTGTTTTATTTTTTTATTTAAAAGATCTTTCAGCTTTATTAAGGTATATACAACAAATAAAAATTGTATATATTATGTTGTATTACATGATGATATGATATATATGTATACTTTGTGACATGATTACCACAATCAAGTTAATTAATACATCTACCATGTCATGTAGTTACCATTTGTATGTGTGTGTGCATGATGAGAAAATGTAAGATGTACCCTTTTAGCAAATTTCAAGTACACAATACAGTATCATTAGCCATAATCACCTTGCTGTACATTAGATCTCCAGAGCTTATTCATCTTATAACAGAAGTCTGTACTCTTTGACCAACATTTCCCCATTTCTTCCACCCCCACCCATGGTGGCCTCCATTGTACTTTCTGGTTCTATGAGTGGATTCCACATGCAAGTGAGATCACAGAATGTTTATCTTTGCGTATCTGACTTATTTCACTTAACAAAATGTCTTCTGGGTTCATCCAAATTGTCACAAACAGCAAGCTTTTCTTCTTTTTATGGGTGAATTATTTACACACACACATGTGTATATGTGCCACATTTTCTTCATGTATTCACCTGTCAATGGACATATAGGTTGTTTCTGTGCCTAGGCTATTGTGCATTAAACGGGGAGTGCAGATGTCTCTTCACGATACTGATTTCAATTTATTTGGATATACACCCAGAAGTACTATTACTGGATCATATAGGAGTTCTATTTTTAATGTCTTGAAGGACCTCCATACTGTTTTCCATCATCCCTATGCCAATTTATATTTCCACCAACAGTGTACAAATGTTCCTTTTTCTTCAATCCTGACATTTGTTATCTCTTGTCTTTTTAATGATAGTTATTTTAACATATCTGAGGTAATAACTGTGATTTTGGTTTTCATTTCTGTGATAATTAGTGATGTTGAGCACTTTTTTCATACATCTGTTAGCCATTTGTGTATCTTCTTTGAAGAAAGGTCTATTCAAGTCCTTTGTCTATTTTTTTATTGTATTTGTTTATATTTGCTATTAAGTTATAGGGATTCCTTATATATTTAGGATATTAATGCATTAGATACATAGTTTGCAAATATTAAGTTTCTCCCATTTTGTAGGTTGCTTTTCATTTTGGTGATTATTTCCCTTGCTATTCAGTAACTTTTTAGTGTGATGTTACCACTCACATTTACCTAATATTTGCTTTTGTTGCCTGTGCTTTTGGTGTCATATTTCAAAAATCATTGCTAAGACCAATGTCTAGGAGCTTTTCCAGAATAATGTGTAACCAAATATCTAAGCCCAATCATGGCCCAATCATGTTGACACATAAAATTAACCATCACAAACAGAGAATAAAACTATAAACAAAGAAAGTAGTAAAGGCCATACCAGGAATACAAGGTTTTCTCTAGCATAAACTTAACTTTTCAAATCCAATTTGTGAATATCTATGTAAATGAGCTAGAGCTAAAACCAAAATGTTTTTCTTATGTTGACTGTAACTATGTGTGTGTGTGTGTGTGTGTGTGTGTGTGTGTGTATAATCAAAAGAAGTTGAAACCAATGTGATTATCTTAGTTTCTACAAAATATTTAATATCATTATTTTATGTTTAGCATACTTTCTTATTTTAAAAGTACCTAGCTGAAAGATCAACAATTTTTATCAAGCATATATCATACCACCTGGCTACATATTTCAAAAAATGTAAAATTATGTCAATTTTTTTGTTATACTAGATTATGTATACAAATTTGACAGAAATACTGCTAAGTATTACCCTAACTTCTCACTTAGGAGAATATTAAACCATTGCATTCTAATCCATAAAACAAGGAAAATACACTTAAGGTTAAAATCACTTGGCACTTCCCCTGCAAATAGCTACATATGAGAGCCTATTTGATTTTCTCAGTGGCTATTCCATTTTTTTGCTTGACATTAACTCACTTTTGAGTGACAGTTATTTTGTATGTTTCCCCTGGATTCTATAAAAAGCAGCTAAATTATGTTTTACACTAAAAGTGAGTAAAAATCTGTTTTTGCTAGTATACTGGGTATCATTAAAATAACTGATTAAGCGTTAATAGTCACAGTTTTCTTCTATTTAATATATTGTTTTATTTTTACAGTTTTATTTTACTTTCTAATTTTATCCATTCTTCTGTATCATTGTAGTCTTTATGCTTGATCAATATATTTGTTTAAAAAAACAGCATTGTCTTTTACAACGTTGGGTGATTTATTGAAATATTCCACCACTAGAATGACAATATTTTCTGTGAATTTTAACATAATGGATCATACAGGCAGTTTACAGGAGTATCTAAGCAACAAATCTTCAAAATTGATAGGGTAGAGTGTTTGAAAGTTGGAAACGTAAGGAAAACTGATATATGGTACATGAGCTTGAGTTACTCTTTCATAAATATTTAATCTTAAATAAAATAGATAATTATTGCTGGGCATGAAAATAAGTTAAATTATATGTTGATTAAAATAAAACAAACAGAACATCTTGTTTTTCTACAGTGAGAGTTGCATACCAGAGCATTTTTATAATGGAAACTAAATATTTGACTTTTATAAAAAGGAACTACATACAGTTGGCCCTCTACATTCATGGGTTTCATGTCCTGGATTCAACCAACCTCAGACAAAAAATATTTGGAAAGCAGATACATTGTTGCTAAGGCATACTATGTAGTTAGGCCTACTATAGTCACATGCTGCATAACAACATTTTGGTCAAGGAGGGACTGCATATACAACAGTGATGTACCATGTAGCCTAGATATGTAGTAGGCTATACCATCTAGGTTTGTGTCAGTGCACTCTATGAAGTTTGCACAGTGATGACATTGCCTAACAACGCGTTTCTCAGAAGTATCCGCATTGTTAATCGGTACATGACTGTACTGAACATGCATTGACTTTTTCCTTGTCATTATTTTTTTAATAATACAGTATAACAACTATTTACATAGCATTTACATTTTATTATGTATTATAAGTAATCTAGAGATGATTTAAAGTATATGAGAGGATGTGCCTAGGTTATATGTGAATACTATGCCACATTATATAAAGGACCTGAGCATCCATGGGTTTTGCTATTGGCAGGGGGTGCTGGAACAAATCCCCAGAATACAGTCACCCAGGGATGACTGCATTTCATTCATTATTTCTTTGAAGAAAGTTTCTTTTTCTTTTTTTTTTTTGTATTGTATATTAGCTAGTAGGACTTTAGTGGGGTCTAGAATTTAACAGAGAAGATCAAAGACAAAGGACAGAAAATCACTGTACTTCCTGTGTTGAAAATGTGTTGGGGGAATTATACATGAATACAGTAAGTATTATCAATATAAAACAAGTAATTCAGATTGAGGTGATATAACAATGGCCAACACATGTACAAAATCATAGTTATGAGGAAAATATAGTATAACACAATCAGATTGGAAAGAAAATGATGGGCTTGATAATAGCACAGATGTATTTAGGATGAGGAGGAAGAGACATGTCCATGTACATTATTGGTGGACATGTATAATGATGCAAAATTTAGAGAGGACAATTTGAAAAAACCTTAAGTGACTATATCATATGACAGAAAAATTTAAATTATTTTTATTTTTGTTCAAAACATTCAAAGCCGTGATTTCAGATTTCACTCCCAGTAAAAGACAAAGGTTTTATAATGTAACTGTATTTCCCTCTCCATAAAAGGAAAAGTTTTATAGTGTAACTGTATTTCCCACCCCGTAAAAAGGAAGGTTTGATAGTGTAATTGCTGTAAGCAGCACACGTTCTGTGGACACGAATGTTTTTTTCTCCCAGTCGTGCCCATTGTTCACTGCTTCAGCCACTTGGGCCTCTGACATTCTCCCAACCTGCTAGGTGTGGTGCTAGCTTAAGGATTTGTTCTGATTTCTCTGTCTGCAATGTGCTTCCCCCATGTATCTGTTCAGCTCGCTTCTTAGCTTGCTTTGGCCTTTGCTCAAATCTCTCAAAGAGATTTAACTGTGACTGTCTTTACTCAATACTGTATGTCATCTCCTAGCCTTTATCCTCTCCATAATGTCAGCCTGTTTATTTTAGTGATTTATCCCGTGTCTAAAACCCACCTTAATACATACTTATTAAAATAATAAAGCATTATGTACAAAACAAGTATCTCCTATTTTAGCATTGCTTAGTAAAAAATATAGAGATACCCTAGACGTCCATCAGTATAAGCAATTGTTATAGTCATTCTAGGAAATATTATATAAGATTTAAATTAATGAGAGAGATTTATAAATTAACATATGAAATGATATCAAAATGTATAATTAATTGACTAAAGCAAGTTTAGAATTAGTAAGATACGACCTAATTGTACAGAGGAAGAGTGGCATCTACCATTAAGCTTCATGCGATGCCTAAGAAAAGTTCTGCAAAGATGTACTCCAAGCTAATGCTAGTCATTACATTAGGGCGGGGAAGTGTGGCAGGAAGGCAAAGCGCACATGAGAAGAATTTATGCATTGTGAGTTTCGACAAGAATAAAATGATGTGTGTGTTTTCATGCTAAAATAAAATAAAATGAGTAATTTGACAAGTTCAGGAGAATGCCAAATCTCTTTGGAATGAGATATCATTTGAATAGAAACTTAAAATATGCATGCACTTTAAAAAGGAAAGCCAGTGAGATGGAGAAAGAATAGGCAAATAGGGTATTTGAGATAGACATTTCCCCTGGAATATACTTTCAGTGATAGCAGTTACAAGGGGAATGCCAGAGATGCAATTTTGATATGAGTAGAAGCTTCTGTTTTTATTATTTTAAAAATGTATTTATTAAATTTGTTGGGGTGACATCGGTAATAGGTTTCAAGTGTACAATTCTATAATACATCATCTATGTTTTTGTTGCACTGTGTGCTCACCACCCAATCAGTTCTCCTTCCATCACCATATATTTGACCCCCACTCTTCCATCACCCCTCTCCCACATTACCCTCTGGCAACCACTACATTTTTATCTGTGTTCATGTGTTTCTGTTTCTTTGTATATTTTTGTTGTTCCTTTGTTGCTTTCAGTTTTATATCCCACGTACTTGTATGAGGGAGGTCATATTGTGCTTGACTTTTTCTGACTTATTTCACTTAGCACAATAATCTCAAGATCCATCCATGTTGTCACAAATGACAGTATTTCATCTTTTCTTATAGCTGAGTAATATTCCATTGTGCATACGCACCATCTCTTCTTAATCCAGTCATCTATCGAAGGACACTTTGGTTGTTTCCATGTCTTGGCCATCGTGAATAATGCTGCCAATAACATGGGGATACATATATCTTTGTGAAAAACAGATTTCAGATTTTTGGGGTAGATACCCAGAAGAGGGATTGCTGGTCATAAGGTAACTCTACTCTTGATTTTTTGAGGAACCTCCACAATGTTTTCCAGAGTGACCATACCAGTTTACATTACCACCAGCAGTGTATGAAGGTTTGTTAACCCCACAACCTCTCCAACACTTGTTATTTTTGTCATATTGATGATAGTCATTCTAATAGGTGTAAGATGATGTTTCATTGTGGTTTAGATCTCCATTTCCTTAATAGCTAGTGAAGTTGAGCATTCTTTTCATATACCTGATGGCCATTTGTATGTCTTCTTGAGAGAAATGTGTGTTCAGGTCCTCTGCTCGTTTTTTTATTGGATTGTTTGGTTTTTTTTGTTATTGACTTATGTGAGTTCTTTATGTATTTTAGATATTAGCCCCTTATCAAAGGCATTGTTTACAAATATTTTCTCCCATTCAGTTGGTTGTCTCTTCATTTATTGATGGTTTCTTTTGCTGTTCAGAAGTTTTTCAGTTTGATACAATCCCATTTATTTATTTTTGCTTTTACTTCCTTTACCTTTGAGGTCAAATTCATAAAATCCACCCTGAACCCAAGGTCATAAGTTTAGTACTTCTATATAATGTTTTCTTCTATATAATTTGTTGTTTCTGGTCTAATGTGAAGGTCTTTGATCTATATTAAGTTAATTTTGGTATATGGTGACAGATCGAAGTCTAGAATCATTCTCTTGCACGTGACCTTCCAATTTTCCCGGCACCATTTACTGAAGAGACTTTCTTTTCTCCATTGTATGTGTGCTCCTTTGTTGAGCAGAAGCTTCTTTTATGACTAAATTGCTAAGGTTTGGAAAAGAATGAGTGAAAGTAAGTTATAAAAGACTGCACAGCAGGTTTAGAATTTGGGTACTTTAGGTTTGTAGGAAGGGGAAGCCATGGGAGATGGCTTTATTTAAATAACAAAGTCTTGTTAAAAATAGTATTTAAAGAAGATTAGATTGACCCTGCTAGGCAGAGCAAGGCAGTAAGAAGTATTCGTGTGACCCTGTCCCTATTGGATGTGGTTAGAATCCAGCTACACACATTCTGACAGGGATGAGGGCTTCTAAGGACAACGAGTCACAGCACAGACACATGGGACCTTTTACTTCAAAACCATTAGAAGATTTGTTTGTTTATTTGTTTGTTTCTCCTTTTTACCTCACCGTACAATGTTCACATGATACTCTTTTTTTGGAATAAGAATTTACCAAGCATAATAATAGTGGACACTTTAATTACTTGTTCAGGCAAACACTAATGCTTTAAAAAATGGTATGTTTCATTCGTGCCAAATTTAATTGCACTTCTCTTTGCTTCATAGTAACATATTAATTTGTTTCTTCAAGTATGGATTAAACAGGAATTTCTGTGCATCTATGATGAGCCATTGACTCTGGTAGGGGCTTGGAATAAAATGATAAAAAAAAATATGTGTAACTCTGGAATCTAGTAAAAAAGATACAAATATGGTAATAAATTAAAAAAAAGTCTTGAAGGATATGAAGACAGAAAATTAAGGCAACAAGTAAATGGAGATGGTAAGAATTTTTATAAACAAAATTAACAGAATCCTATGATGGAAAAATATGAGTGGCTAATATACAAGGGCAGTCTGCAAAACATATAGCCATATAATCTGAAAAATAAAGATATTTATGGCTGCATTTTTTTCCAGACAGCCCTCATATAGATGATCTCTTTGTTTAGACCACAATAAACGGTTAGGTAAAATGTGTGAGAGAACTAGCCATGCACAGGTGGACAAAGGAACCTCTAGATGTGCAGACAGCAGTACGAAGGCCTCATGTCACAGAAAGAGATAAGTGACTTTAAGTTATTTGAAGATCAGTGTGACCAGAGTGTTGTGAGCTAGAATTGCATGGATGAAATATGAGATTATAAAACTCTGTTTAGATCATGGAAAAGACTTTGGATTTTATTCTAAATGGATAATGATGCCAACTAAAAGCATTGATCAGGGGACAGAATTGCCAGATTTATATTTTGAAAGGAATTATTCTGGCTCATTGTGAAAAATAGATTGAAGGGAGGAAAAGTCTGTGCAAGCAGAGAAACCAGTTAAGAGATTATGGCCATGTCTCAGTTAGATAAGAATGTGAGCAGATGTATGCATATTTAAATTAAAACCTAGAAAGATTACTAAAGGTAGAAAAGTAGAGATATTGAATATGATTGTGTTCTGGTTGAGAATTGAAGAGTTTGTTTTACTATTAGCTATGATGGAAAAAACAAGAGAAACACATTGTATCTGGGACGTAGTTAAGTTCAAGATCTACATGGAAATGTGAGGGCAGGTAGATACATAACTATGAAGCTCAGAAGAGTAGCCTTGGCTAGAGATATATATTTGGGAGTCATCAGAATAGAGATAATAAATAAATCTGTGGAATAAATAATGCCACTAAGGGAGAGACTATAGGAGAAAAGAAAAGAGAGTTAGAATTTTGAGCACTGAGGAACTATAATATAGTATTGGAGTCAAAGCCAACAACAGAAAAAGATGGTAGGAACAGTCGGTGAGGGAGAGGAATATGTCAGACACAATACTGCTTCCTGAATTTGTACTTGCCATTTCATATCCCTAAAATGTTCTTTTCCAAGCTATTTTCTTCACTCTTTCGAGTATTTCCTAGTATCACCATGTTAGTGACGTTTTCTCAGATCGTCTAATTTAATATCAAGCACACCTAATAGTGACACCCCGACACTTTTATTTTTGCTTTTTTTTAGCACTTAAAAAAATCTAACATTATATCATTTAGTGAGCTATTCATAAACTATCTCACCTCGTTACAAATGTGACTCATCTGTAATCACAGAATTACTGCAGATATTTTAACCTCAAAAAGGAACCTAGAGGCAATAAATTGATTACTCACCTTATTCGATTGCCAGTTATGAGCTTTGGGCACACACATTTTTAGAATGAACAGTCAGGTCTGTTTGTCTTATCTGTCTGTCTACACGTACACATGCATACACATGCGCACAAATACATATATACTTATATTTATTTGATCTGTAAACCTTGAAAGTTCTCCCTGTACATTCAGGGCATTTTTGTTCTCATCATTAATTTCCTTCTTGAAAATAAAATAAAGTGAAATCATTGAGTTGATCTCTAGTACAAAGAAAAATGAAGATTTTAAAATCTTACCTTCCCACGACTAGTTTTGTTTTATTTTAGATTTTTGTATTTGGAACAGATTGTCTTTGCTCCTTTAACAAAGAATGAAGGAGAAGACACAGAAAGGGGCAAACAAGCAGGATACATGACGGGGGTATGTGGCAGAATATTTCAAAGTCATATTTCATTTTCCCTTCATTTTTTCCAGCTTTGCTTAACTAACAGATAAATTATGAAATTTGTGAAGTCATAGAACTAGTTGTGTGTTCTAATATCTGAGACAGGGGATTTAAAGATTTGATTTCAATATGTACTGAAATTTAGACTTTGCGTATTTATTGAGACACAATGATAATTTAAAAAAAAAAAACAGCTATGCCAATTGAAAACTGAAGTGGCGACTTGCTAACAAGCTGCCATGTGGTACCCCTGCCCAGACTAGAAAATTGGAGACAGAAGTTGAACCCCTGAGATTACCATGTTGAGAATGACTTCCACCCTTTGGATTGTTGCCCACTAACACTGTTGCTCACTTTGATTAATAAGCATCTCCTCCAGTGCCTGGATAATTAAAAAGTGACATTTTATGTTTTCAAGCATGTTTATTAATTTAATCTGTACAAATATAGATTTATAATCTGTGATGGACATGACCATAATTTCTAGTAAAAATGACATATGCAAACTGTGCAAATATGACAAACTAGCTACTCAAGATTCCAGCAATATAAAAATTGTGAAATAAGTGCTCATAATGCTGGGGGTGGGGGGGAAGATGGGGGTCCTAAAGCTGCCAGTTGCCTTTTTAAAAAGTGCTGAGTGAAAGCTTGAACTAAGGTTTGTAACCCCAAAGATAAGATTGCCTCCAAGGGCAAAGGGAAATGTTCACTGAGTGGTGATGTGACTTGTGCTTGATTGTGAGGCATTATCATAAAACCTAGAACATTCACTGGATTTGAATGTCCTGTTTTATAATCTGCTTTTATGAAGAAGATGATGATGCAGGTGAAGATGATTATTACCACATTTTCCTATAGTTTTGCAAGATGAAGGAGGGAATATAAAGTTTATTGAATGCTGAGAGCAAATGTCAGTGATGTGGGAGTTGCCAAGGATTCTGATCTTCTCTTTCACAAGTATTAAAAAAAGTCTCCATTCCATCGGAATGGGCAGAGGGAAATCGAGTGTCTCACTCCAGGACCCTTGGAGTCTCCCATCTTTTCTAAGAACAAAGTAGACTCTTTTGTTAACTGGAACTCAAGCAGGCGGCAGCCTCAAGAAACTGGAAAACATTTGCATAATATTAACATTTCAAACAACTATATTTTGAAAGGGAATATTACAAAAAATCATAGTTCATTTAGTTTTGAGTTGAAATGCATGGAAAACAATAAGCATCACCTTATTCTCTATTTTCCTGGGGAAAAAATATTAAACATGACAACGAAGGAATACATATATTGCTAATGTGACTTGTAATCACAGACTCTACAGATGCTTTAACCTCGAAAAGAAACTTAGATGCAGCAAATTTATTATGCATTTCTATGGAGTTCCCAGACAATGCTGATACTTCCGGAACTCAGAACACATAATGAATGACAATGCTCTAGGTGATCTTCTTTGTAATAATTTGGCTAAATTCAAATGTAATTACCTGAAGGTGTGACAGCGAGTTACAAATAAAAACCATTTAATAACATTACATAATAAAAACTGCATGTTGGAGCTTTTAGAGCTGATACCAGCTAAACTCTGATAGCCCAAATATGTCATTAAGTACCCACGCCATTTGTATACTTCAAATTACCCACCTTCAACAAGCTAGCTTCTCATCTGTCTTTTGGAATGGTGCCTCATGTTTCCAAGATGATTGTCATATCTCTAGAAGTAGGAAGGGGAAGGGAAGCAAAAGATTGTCAAGATAGCAATATATTTTCTTTTGTTTTATTTCTATTTGTGATAGAAAAATGAACAAACAAAAGAAAACAAAAACAAAGTTCTTAAAGACCCAGGAGACTTCTTCCCATCTCTCATTGTCTAGATGTATTACATGACATAACTATCTCTTATTGCAATGGGGGCTGCAAATTAATATACAAATATGCAAAGAGGGAGAGTAGTCAGGTTCTGCCCGTAAGAAAAGAGAGAAGGAAATGGTAATGGTTAGGCAACTATGTCTAGCACATTCTGGAAGTATAAAAGAGGAGTTTATCTGGTTACAATGAGTCTAAACCTCCTTCCAGGAGAAGAGAATACATGTACATAGACACGGCATTATAAATGAGTGCAGAGTATTCAGGAAATGGAACAAAATGTATTTTAACTATTATAGAATATGTAGCACCTGAAAGGAAGTCATCAGGAAGCTGAAGAGACAGGTAAACATACGCGTTTGCAATTGTACCTACGTGTTCAGTTATCACACACTTAATCATATTTAATTATGACTGAGGCAATTTATTTCAACATTTTCAGTCATCATTAGGAAAACTCATTCTAGATATAAGCCTCCTTTGTTGATGTGTTCCCATAAATCACAGATATTTGGTACAGCTGATTGCTCATAAACAGGAATAAACACAACCTTTATTCTGTTTGCACAGACAGGCATATTTATGTTTGTGGGCCTCAAAAGCAGTCAGAAGAGAGAATTAGAAACTGAGTGAGAGAATTCAGGGTTCTTTCTTTTCACCAGCAGTGAGTACATGGAGAAGAGTTTACGGATTTTTGTTTGTTTGTTTGTTTGTTTTGAGTTTACGGATTAAATAGCTGCTATAACGTTGGCTTCTCTCAGATACTGGTTTATCGGATCCTTGGAACATGAGAAGTGGAAGTAAACATGAGCCAGGATCCAGTGCTTTTGTTGTATGTTCCCACCTTGGGAAGTAATAGAAATTCCTCCCTCTGGTGAGAGGGTTCTCTTTTGCCCCCAAGTGAACTGTAATTGCCATTTTCTGGTATCAGACCCGTTTAACATTTCAGTAAGCCTCTGCCAGTGTCTTCTAGAGTGAGAGTGAACCTTAGTGGAGGGAGTGAGATATCTGAAGAGCTGTGAAGGCCTGAAAGGAAAATATCAATATAAATAAAAGGTGGCGATTTTATTCTTTTAAAGTGCTTTTGGCGTTTTCCCTTGGTAGAATCAAAAATATCACGCAGGCCTCCTAGCTTTTCCCTCCCCTAGCTTTCAGGGTATCTGACTATATGCAATTTACAGAACGACAGGATCTGAAACCACTCAAAGAGACTCGCAAAATCAATGTAACTCCTATCGGCCAGACACACCAAGCAGAAGATTCATTTCATACATCAAACAGAATCAAAGCCATGGATTCCTCTGCTCCTAGTGAATTGTATTTCTGTATAGATACCTGAAGTTAATAAAAACTTAACACCTTAATCATGTATCGGCAGGGCTATTTTTCTCTGAGATTAATGGTCTCACATTGCGTGCCAATACTATAGCGAGCCCTTCTGAAATTGTCTGCTATTTTTTTAAAGTAGACTGGCCATCCTTTTTCTGGTATGGATTTCCTTAATCACAAATGATGTCTGCTATTATACTTAAATTATCTTTTAAGACGACAACCCATCCTTCATCACCATTGAACTTAGTGTATGCGTTTAGCATAAATGTATCACATATTGCAATTGTGTATTAGTGCCTATCATATTTTAAACTAAGAACTCTACAAAGGCAGGAACCATGTTTTAGCCATTTCTAATTTTCAGACATAGCCTCAAAAACTGGTTTAAAAAATTTATAAGAAAACATAATAAGTGTGCTTAATCATGATCATATTTATTGGGGAAAAATCAATAAAATGGCTCTATACCCTGTAAATACATAAGGACAAGCTAGAATTTCTCCTGTGCTTAAACATTTAATGATATGTGAGTATATGATGTGATATATATTATATATAGTTTATATATTCTTATATGTTATATATATATATATATTTTTTTTTTCCTCCCCCTTCCTGCTTAGTTTGGTAGTTGTTAACTTCTTTCATCATGGCCACTGAACAACATTTGTTACATCCCAGTGGGAGTGGCAGTAAGGACAACCTTTCTACCTTGTGACCATGTATACAATCTAGCATAAAATGGGACTAGTATCTCTTCTCCTTGGATACACTCTCGCTGCACATCACAAACTTCTAGACTCTCCGCAGAGATGAGCACCTCTCTGAACCTACCCATGACAAAATATTTGTAAACATTTGTCCCTCTTAAGCTTAAGTCATCACTGACTCCAAGAGTCATATCCGAAAACAATTTTGAAAAAAACAATTAACTAAAGGTCCCAAATGACCCTCAACTTCCAGAGCCGGGGTTCTTTACAGCGAAACTACAGCTTATGAATTCATCTCTGCACTGGCACCAGGGTGTCCATTTCCTATAAGAGCTGTTTGTGCTCTGTGAAATACATGGTGTGATGTATTAAGTTTTGTCATTTTATTAGTGTGTGTAAATTTTCTAGGGAATGTATGCATATTTTCATAAGAATTTCAGAGAGGCTGATAACCCAGAAGAGTTTCAAGACCACTTCTCATGAGCTGTGTCATAGTGGAGATAAGCATTCAAATTCTTAAGTCAGGATGTAAGACAAAATTCAGGCAGAAATTACCTCTAAATTTTTCAGACTATTCCAGACAGATAATATGCCTCTATCAATGGGTTTAATACAGAAATGTATTTTTAATTTCTTTTCAGTATTGGAAAAGATTGCTATTTCTTTGATGAGCCATCAATCTTGTTATTTAGGATTATGTTCTCCTTGAAAAGAGAAGAGATGATTTCTTTTAAAGACTCACATTAAGGATAGGGAGAGGAGGAGAGGGTAAAGGGGGTCAGATATATGGTGGTGGAAGTAGCTTAGACTTCAGGTGGTACATGCACAGTAGAGTATACAGATGTTGTATTACAGAGTTGTAAACTTGAAATTTATATCCTGTTATTAACCAATGTTATCCCAATAAATTAATTTTAAAAATCCAACATGGCATAATGCCTACATTGTAAGAGACATAATAATGCCTCCTGTCTCACACTTCATGTACTCAAAATATGGCATGCAGAATTCTTATTAAATTCTCTCTCACACTATTTCTTTCCTATTTTAAAAAAATTAAGTGACTACTTTTTAGGAAATCTAATCAAAAGTAAAATCTCCTCTCAACCCAGAAAACATCTCCATAGAGATAGAAGAAAAAGAAAACAATTTTTTTGATTGAATGAGCTTTAAAACAGAATGTGATGTGCGTGACAGTCAATTTGCTGAGTCTGCAAAGACAAAGAAATCTTATCCTTGTACATAGCCAAGCACATACACTGTATTACAGACATTTACTCAGTATAAACAATAATTAGTTCTCAAGTAAGAGGACTCAACAATACCAACACAATAGTTTATCCTAAACGTATTTGGTAGTTGGGGTATCCATCTGCAGTAGCTAATTGGCTTTTCCAAAAGAAAAATAAACCTTTCATATCTTAATGACAAAGGATTGTTTTGTAACTTGAAGGGAGGTATCTGCTTAAGTTAGTCTCCTACCCTCTCACAGAAACTGGAAGACAGGGGTGCTATTTTTCTTAATTACATTTCAAAGAGATGGTTCCCAGGCCAATTAAGAAAGATGTGTTCTTTGGTCTTAAAGCTGTCAAGTGGCTCACTTACCTTTTAAGAACTTTTACATGTATTTCAAAGGGAAAGAAAGAACTTAAAATTTTCTAAATTAAAGGATCTGAGAAGCAGAGAGAAAGTCTTTTTCCTTATTTTCAACAGAGAAATGAAGGCTTTTATTTTCAACTTTTATTTCCTGTTACACTACAAAACTAATGCTAGTTTCATAAATTTTATTAATATGTAAATTTAATCTATTTTACAGATGTGGAAGTTGAGGCCTAGAGAGTTACAGTCATTTTTTTTTTTTTTTTGATACTAGACTAGCTGGTTAGTGAAAAAAAAATCTGGACCTCAAATTTTTATTTTCAAAGTTCATATCTAATAAATACTCTAAAATAGGCATCATGACTGTGCTACTTCTCTATTTTTATACTTTTTTTTATGTTTCTCATGTTTTTAATTTGAATAATATTGTTCTAATAATGATATCTTGTAAGTAAAACTATTAGGAAATTCATGCAGTGTCTGTATTACCATGAGGGGTGGTTGTATGAATGTATTTAAGTCAACATACTTGGTCTTGGGTGTTTTTTTGGAAAAATCCAGGGTGTTCTTTTTATTTTTTATTTACAGTTTTTAACTTGAGTTCTTTATACACACATGCTTTTATATAAAGGCAGTGGTCTGTTTTTTTTTCTTTGTTTGCCCTTCCATCTCACAAATACCCTCTATCAGTATCTCTACTCTTCTCTCTGTTAAGTCATTCCATTTCAAATATCTGTCCTCATTGATATCATCCTACAGAGGTCCATGTGGACACAAACACATATTTGTACATTCATAGAGCATTATACATTATAGCTAGTGTTATATAAATGCATCCCTCACACTCTTCATTCTCTAATTATTCAGAAGTACTTCATGAAAATTCTTCCAAGTCATCTGATATACCTCTAATTGATAGATAATTTAATCATAAAATAATATACCATAGCATGTTGTTAAAGAAAATGAGAGCTGGATAGTAATTAAAACCATAAAAGTAGATTTGATTCAGAAAATATGGTAATTGGGAAAAAACAGATTTTAGTGTAGGACTGGGCTCAATTCTGAATACAGCATGGACAAGTGGGAATTTACAGCCAGGATCAAGGTGGGGTTCAGTAGATGGAAAATTACTAAGAGGAAACCTCAAGGATAAGGGAGGATTCTGACTAACCCAACTTAACAGACTTCTTGCTGATAGCAGGCCCAAAAGGTGGGATATCACCTGAGGATAAGGAATTTGATCTAGTATCAAAGATAATCAGATATCAAGGATAGGGGTTCTGGCTAAACTTACTAAGCAAGCTTCTGGCTACAGCTAGATGATGCAGGCCTGACAAGGATAGATACCGAGCTTAAAGCCTAGGTAAGAAGTGAGCTTAGAGGTAGGCTTACCAAACGTACCGTTTTAAACGGGACAGAAAAACAATGGGACTGTCCCATTTCTACCAGTCAGCCTACTGACACCTTGAATTTAGCCCAGTGGACTAGGCTGACGATATATACTGTTTGAAATGGGACAGTCCCATTGTTTTCTGTCCTGTTTGAAACAGTACATCTGGTCAGCCTACTTAGAGGAAACTGACTGAAGTTTGGTCAAGGAGAATGAGTCTTTGTCAGTGTATGTAACATAATGCATTCATATTATATTCCAATATTTATCTATGATTAATGCTGCTTTCAATTTAAGTTCTTAATGGCTGGAACTTTTATTTTCAGGAATAGATTTCTCAGGTATAGGATTGGTGGGAGAAGAGTTATATATTTTCAGTTTAAAATAGTCTTGCCCAAGGGTTTGCAATACTTCAGTCTTTGACTCTATTACTATGAGAGATCTTCTTTTCCCAAAAGCTACTTTTCCAGTCACCTTTACGTGTGGGACACAGAACCAATTCTGCCACACATTCACAGTGGCTTTGGATTATTCTCTTAGTTTGCATTGGCAGGCCTTGAAAGAAAAATACTATTCAAATATCCCTGTAGTCACATTGGCTGTTGGGTTGATACAATAAAAAGGAAAAGAACAGCTTTAATAACACAGATGCCTTTTAACAAAATCATCCATGGTCTTTGTGCCAAGATTCAGAGGAACTTTATAGTTCTCTTGAATTTCCTGAGGGCAGGCACAGCAAATGTTTCTCAGGCTACAACTCCCTATAGTCACCAATTTAATACCCTGGACCAGCCAAATAAAAGTCGCTCTTATTCATTCTCCTTATCCATGAATAAATAAGAATCTACACATTGGAAGAGCTTTGACAAATGGAGGGAGGATAATTTAAATCTTTCTTTTTTTTTAATATGCTTTTGAGTTGGAAATCTGACCATACATATTCCTAAGTATATCTTTCTTGATAATTCACAGAGCAGTAAATTTCCCATTGAAATAATTTAAAACCCTTGAGCGTGGCATTCAAGGGTTTTGATCATTTGAATCTTACCAACTTATTCAGGTTTTACCCAATAGTTCAATGAGTGCCCTATCTGCAATTAGGTTTATGTTGCTTGCTGATTTGCTATTTATATGCACTCAGCACTTTCTCAAATGCATTATCATTACTCATATTTTTCTCTCTACTTAGAATATCTTTTTCCTTTACTGCTTTTAATAGTCCTGTGCATCACTCAAGGCCTAACACAAATATCTTTTCTTCCATAAAATGTTTCATAATTGTTAAACATGAAGTTGATCTTTCCTAATGTCTTACTCCTTTCACATTTTGCCATATGTTATCCTCATTTCTATGTCTTTTCTTTTGCTTATATATTGCAAGCTACTGGGTTAGGGATAATGTATTACTGAAATTTTTTTTCAACGATTCCTACATGTAGGACGAACGAAGAGAATGTTTACTGGGTTCATTTATTACAGAGACCATATAATATGATATTTTGTCATCGAAAGTATCCAGGGTTCCAGACTGTCTACATCATGTTCTACCTATGTGACCTTGGAGAAATTACTCTGAATCTCTTCTTTATTGCTTGTGAAATGGATGTAATGTAGCTTACATTTCTGGGTAATTATCGGAATTAATGTCATATGTAAAATTTATGCCACATGTCTGACATAAACTTGTACATAAAGAATATTAGCTATTATTTTTAAGAATAAATAACATGAAACTGTAGTTATGTCTGCTATAATGAATATTTTTTAGCTATAGACAGAAATGCTACAAACAGGTTGAATGGAATTTCGTATTTCTGCCATTTTTGTGTTGTTCTTTTTCCTTGGGAAAAGCAAACTTTCTTGGAATCTCACAGCACTACTCCAGAACTCTGAATTTTATGAGGTTTAAATTTGGAGACACTTGACATACTCTTGTAGGGTTTTTAATTTAAAGCAAAAATTTAAAATGAAGTTGGAACATTGAAAGGCTTCTTCTTGATGAGCATCATTGAGAGTATTGTATCTGTATTTAGAATAAACACTGAGAAATATCAGTGATGGCAGGACATCTAAAGAGCCAAAAGAGTAACGAAGGTTTCCAAGCGTGATGGCCACAGTTTACGGGGTAGAAGAGCCAGTCTGTAGAGGCTTCCACTGGCCCAATTGAAGACCATTTAAACATCAAATTATGTTACAATTATTTAGAAAAGAAGGGGGAAGGGATACATGGTTCCAAGCACTCATTATTCTATGGAGGCTACTGCACAGTCATGCTTTTAAAAATACTTACTCTAATAATTAATTATAAAATGAAGACGTGAATAGAACGTATGGCATGCAATGTCAGAAAAGGAAGGAACTATAAGGCTCTAGAGCAGTGGTTCCCAACCTCTTCTCACTTGTGCACCCCCTTTAAACCCATTTCTATAAATTGTATCCCTTGCTTTAAAACAGCTATTTTTAAATCCTGACACTTTTTTTTTCAGTGCCTGTCTTAATGTAAAATAGTGGAAATGAGTTAATGTGGGGAAAGAAAAATTACTACACTAAACGTACAAACCACAGATTTAATTTTACAATATTCATAACAGTTAATTATTGATAATCACCATGATCAATATCAAGTATTTAAACATCAAATAAAAAGCTGCTTGAAAAGAATCACAATTAAAGACAATGCACTTACTTTTACTCACTCAATAATTAAACTGATCAAACAGTCTGGCTAGGGATATATTTGTATGTTTGGGGCAGTTCTAGAAACATCGCAGATGGATTGTTCTGAAACCACGCGTAATGATTGGTAGAAGAGCAGTTTGGGGGAAGGATTTCTAGCCATAGCCTCACCAAACATTATTCACTAATGTGATCTAATTTTAAAGTGTCTCCATTAACAGTGATTCAAACTCAGTATTTATTGTTCCATAACTAACATTTCAATTTTTTACTTTACTTGTTTTATCACCATTACTGGTTACTTTTTGCATACCCCTGTTTGGCCCAGCATGTACCCCTTGGGGGTACACATACAAATACTTGGGAACTGATGCCTATATACAAGCTTTACACCAATATGGTAAGAAAGGACATTTAGAAATGAATAATATCTCCTGTGAGAATAAATGTAGACATTCTAACCAAAATATTACCAAACCTACCTAACAGAATTATATATAAAGGGATTGATTTCAATGAGAGATTGATTTAATGTAAACATCAATCATACCTGTGAGATGAATCAATTTAATTCAGCACATTAATATCATAATAGAAAAATGCACATGATCATCTTAACCAATGCGTTTACAAGACAAGTTTTTGTTGTGATACTGTTACATTACAAAATGCTCCAGAAGTCTAATGACTTAATTACCATAACAAATGTTATTTTTCAAACTCAGGTTGAAGAGCCATTGGGGTGTTTCTACTTCAGGGTATGAGTAAGCTTCTCCACAATTTTTTTTTCTGTAGCAGCATGAAGTTGCAGTAGTTATCTGGGGGAATTTCCTCACAGAGCCATTAGCAGAACAAGAAGCTGAGCAAAAACAAACAAATAACATTTAAAGTCTTTGATACGTCATGTCCACTAATGTTCCCTTGGAATGTCATACGACCAAGTGAATGATGTGGGGATTTCTATTCTGCCTACATTTACAACATGGCACGTGATATTACATAAATATCACTTGTGAATCAATTAAAAACAGTGGACAAACCAATGAAAAAAAAGACAAGAGACATAAATAGGTGTTTTATAAAAGACAATATGTAAATATCTTTTTTAAAGTGCTCACTTCATGAGTCAAAGGTAAAATGCAAATTGCAGCTAAAATGAGATACTATTACACAACTTCTAGGGTAACTGAAAAATTTTAAAAAATATAATATTGGTGTTGATAAGAATGTGAAACAATTGGAATTCTCCACCTCTCTTACTCTATAGCTGGCTTGGAATATTCTTTGGCAGTATTTACTAAAGTTGAACAAAGGCATGACCTATAATGGAGCCAATTTCATTCTTAGATATATACCCAGCATGTATATGTAGGTATGTGTCTGTCTGTCTGTCTGCTCTCTCTCTCTCTCTCTCTCTCTCTATATATATATATATATATATATATATATATATATATTTAAAGAAATTGGGTGTTGGTAAATTCAAATATTAATAACAGATTTAAAAAATATTTTCTATACAATTACAATAAACTAAAAGGCATATGGGACAGGAGCTTCTATAGATCAATAAATTAAATAACTGTTATAGGCTGAATCGTATCCCCAGTTTTTATGTCCTAATCCCTATGCCTTAGATGTAACAACATTTGGAGATGGGTGTTTATAGAAATTATAAAGTTAAAAAGAGATTGTTAGAGTGGGTTCTAAACAAATATGACCAGTGGTCCTATAAAAAAGGAAAATTTGTCACAGAGTCTCACATAGAGAACAACGTGAGGAGATGCAATAAGACAGACATCTGCAAGTCAAGGAGAGAGGCCCAGAATAGATCCTTCTCCTATAGGCCTCTTAAGGAATCAACTCAACCAACAACTCGATTTGGGATTTCTAGCCTGTAGAATTGTGAGACAAAACATTTCTGTTCTTTGAGCTACCCACTCTGTGATTACCTTGTTACAGAAACCCCTGCAGACTAATATAATAACTAACTCAAAATATAAATGGGTAAAAGGGCATCCACAGATAATTCATAAAGGATGATATACAAGTAATGATTACATTTTAAAAATCTGATTAGTCTTTCTAATGAAGTGATTGAAAATTACATCACAAAGAAGGTATTTTTCACTCAGGCCACTAATGCATATTACATAAAGAAGAGAGCCAGGTGAGTGTGTTGAGAACAATATCACACTATATAGATCATAGAAGTATAAATTAGAACAGCTTACAAAAAGGCAATTTAGTAACACCTACCAAAATTAACATATTAGCTTGGGAGTGAACTATTTCCATTTCTAGGAACATATGTCACATAAATGTTTAGAAAAATGTATTTGTACCCACATATATGGATTTTATTACTTTTTAAGAGAGAAAGAGAAATTAAAAACACCTTAAATGTTCAGTGGTAAAATACATTAAAACACATGCATAATGGATTTTAGTATGTAGAGGCACAAAAAGAGCTCCAAGATACACAAGTGAGTTTTAGAAAATGACTATATATAAGAATGATTGTGTGTGTGTGTGTGTGTGTGTGTGTGTGTGTGTATAATGGGAAAATAACACATTTTGGAAGATGAATACGCATGTTCGTAAAAACAAGAAAACCTGATAAAATGCTGACCGATGCTTCCATTAATCTTACCTCCACAGGGCACCCTGATTTCCCTTTTTATAACCTTAAATGATTGAATTTAGAGTGGTGCGATTAATTAACATTTATGGCTATATCATCCTGATAAATGATATTCTCTTCATGGTTCTCAGTGTATTTGCCAGAAAATAGAGGGATTTAAATTGATTCTCTTTTCCCCATGAAACTATTTGAAAACCAATTATGATAATGGGATTAAAAATGATTATAAACAATAATCTAGGGAGAAAGTAACATAAAACATATATGGTACTCTTTGAAAGATAAGTAGAAATTAGCTATATTAAAGAGGAAAGCATATGTAGATAGTAATGAAAATGAATTTATTGAATTAACAATAAAGTGCATAAATGTCAGATGGTTTAGAGTCATAATTAGGTGGTGGGAGGTTTGCTCTTGAAACGAGGATGTGAAAATCATAAGCAAAATTCTTTAAGACTCTTAAGTGACAGGAGTCTGTACATTGTTTTGAAAAAAACAGGAAGTAATTGAAGTGTTTTAAACAGGGAGTGATATTGTCCAATTTATGTTTTGGAAATATTTTTCCTGGCTAAAAACTGGGGAGTGAATTGGAGAAAGGGAGGCTATTAAGGAAATTCCTGGGGCAATAAATGCAGGGAAAAGATTGAGGCTGCCTAAATTACATTAGAAACAGTGGAGAGGGGGAAGCTTGGATTGATTTCAGCAAAACATGCAAAATTGAATCAATAATGCATAATTTGGGAAAGGGTGTGTGTGTGTGTGTGTGTGTGTGTGTGTGTGTGTGTGTGTGTATTATGGAGAAAGAGAAGGAGGCCATTAATTATTAGTGATGCCATGTTTCGAGCTTAGGCAACCGTTGCACACAGATCTTCACTTAGAGGAAAGCTGTAAGATGAATCGCTTTTCTTTAATGAAAGTTGGGTTGAGAAGTTCGAATTAGAAACTTGTAGGAAAATGGTTTAAACCCTCTCACCTTTAGTTTATCTGTAAAATGCAATGTTAACGCTGACCTCACTGAGATGGTTATGTGTTACATGAAGCAATTTATATAATGCTTTGAACCCATTGTAGGTAATTCAGTTTAAAAATATCTGAAACATTTATTCCTAATAAATCTGATGAATTTTCAGTCTTTTTTGTAGTATTATAAAGGAACTGGGTCTACAAATGTCCTCAGTGATAATTAATAAATGTGTGTCATCTACAATAGGCTTCTATTGCAATTCTTTGCTTTTTCTCATTTTTAAAATATAGGTCTCTAGCACTGTTCAAATTATCCTTGTTCGAAGGAAACTAGAATGTCCCACTGCTAAGAATTTTAGTATTTCTCCTTGAACTTGAGAGTTTCACTAATGAACACTAATCAGCCAGTAATCAGATGGCTATTAATGCCCCAGGTTTCCTTAAAGGCTCACTAGCAAAGTCAAATAATGAATGGTAAGGCTCATTTTTATGCAATTTTAATTATACGATTTTACTTCATGTCCCAATTTCTTTCTCCTGCATGTGACAATGAACACCTCTCCAAAATTACCTTAAGGGACCATGATTTATCAGTCTTAGATAATATGCATTGACAATGCATTACACACAAGACAGTGTTATATTTACTTATCTAATCTTCAGAACAACTCCATGAGATAAGCACTATTTTACAGTTGAAAAAAATTTAGTCAGAGGGATAGTAACTTCCAAGTACATATTTCTCTTAAGGAAGTGGTATATAGGTCATCCTCCAGAGTCCAGTGTTTTAGCCATTATGCTATAAGAACATACTGACTTGGCAAGGAGTTTATCATAACTAAAAATTCACTGTACTCATCACAGAACTTACTGTGTATTACTTCTCTCTTCACTGTTACATATATAAGATTTCTGTATTGGATTTATTTGCCATTTATTATTTTCCATTAAATAAAATTATGAATAGCATTGTTAAACTTATGGGGAGACATCTGTTAGCAAGGATTACATAGGTTCCAGGTGTACAATTCTACAGTGCATTGTCAGCTTGTTGTATAATAAGTTCACCACCTAATGTGACTTCTCTTTCCATCACCATGTATTTAGCTCCCCCTCACTCCTCTCCCACCCCTCCCCTGTTTTCCATCCCCTCCCTACTCATCCCCAAATAAACATTAAGCTATTGATTGCGTCCATGGGTTTTCTGTTTGCTTGTTTTTTCTTTGGTGGCATTACACTCCCTGACTTCAATTTATATTACAAAGCATCAATAGTCAAAACAGCTTGGTAGTGACATAAAAACAGAAACATAGGCCAATGGAACAGAACTAAAAACCCAGAAATAAATCCACAAATTTATGGGCAAATAATTTTTGATAAAGGAATAAAAAATTTGCAATGGGGAAAAGACAGCCTCTTCAGTAGATGGTGCTGGGAAAACTGGAACAACATATGCAAAAGAATGAACCTGAGCTGTGAACTCTCTCCATATACAAAAATCAATTCAAAATGGACTAAAGACCTTCATGTAAGACCTGCAACAATAAACTGTATAGAAAAAAACGTAGGTACTAAACTTATAGACCTAGGACTCAAGGAGGACTTCATGACCCTGACATCAAAGGCAAGGGAAGTAAAAGCAAAAATAAGTGAATGGGGCTGTGTAGAACTAAAAAGCTTCCGCACAGCAAAAGAAATCATGCCTTTTCTTTCTGTGTTAGACAGGACTATGAAGAACTGGAAAAGAGACTGAAAGAAATCTTTAAGGAGCGAAGCACCATCCTCCGTCAGCTGACGAAGACATCAAGAGAACTTGATGGAATTAAAGTCAACCTTCAGGTGAGATGAAAACTAATATCCCAGCCGCAAAGGATGAGTCACCTAGTTTGTCCCGATGGATGAACATGTGAAGACATCTGCATTTTTTTTTTACCAGTTTTGAATATTTTTCCAGGCTGGACCATGAAAGTAATTATTTATTATTATATGAGCTTTGAAAAGAAATGTCATTTGAAATGCCATCTGGGAATCAGTGGTTTGCAGATTCAGGAACGATAAAATTGTGTGCTTGGCAAAGTCATCAATTTCTCACTGCTTCTAAGATCAATTTGACCTCTGTGATTTTTATATTATGAAATGATAAAAAGTAATTATGACCAAGAGCTAAACGAACACAGGAATGATCTCTAGAAAAGAATTTTAAATTACTCAAAGGATAGTTCTGAAGTTCTTTAATACACCTCATTACTAAAATGGGCCTTAGAGAGTATCCTCTGTAAAAATATGTTAACACTAAGTGAAATGTCAATAAAAAAACAGGTAATATCTATATATGATAAGAAAAAATTTTTCTGAAATATCGGATATTTTAGTATTTGGCTTAAGTGTTGTATTTATTGAGTACATGCCATATACTAAAAGCTTTGGCTGTTTTTTAGAATTTAATTTTTATAATGTATGTATGAGGTAGATACTATTAATGTGATTTTTCTTGTTACACATGAGGAATCATGGTTGGAGAGGGTAAGTTATTTTTGAATGTCACAGAGAAGTCACATATTAAATGTGAATCATCTGCCTCCATTTCCTATTAGTTATTGCACTGAACCATGTTTCTGAAGCATATGGAGTCACCATTGTCCTTAGCTTTGTATTCCCATGAGGATAATGATAGTGATGGTGGTGATGGTGTCAGTAATAACTACAGCTTAAGAGAACATGATCCAGGTCTTGTTAGGCACTCTTTCTACAATTTTTATTTATTTTTCACATGATGACTATGCTGTGGATATTATTAGTTTCATTCGTAGGTGAGAAAACAGAGTTAGAGAAAGGTTAAGAAACTATCAAAAGCACAGTTAGGCAGCAGAGCTGGCATTTGAACCTAATGCCCAAGCTTTTATTCCACAGGTTATGTTACATCTTGAGAACATAAAAATTAGAGCAAAAAATATGTATTCCTGTGTGTGTGTGTGTGTGTGTGTATGTATGTGAGTGTGTGTGTGTGTGTATATCACCCACACTCCAGTAGGACACAGAGACAAGTAGCAGGATGACAGTACAGGAATAAAAGTGCTATGATGGAAGTATTTGCAGAGCGTTAGAGAAGCGTTAACTAGGATGAAAAGGAGAGTAAGTTGATTTCCATTGGAATCTGATATCAGAACTACACCCTAAGTAGAAATTCACCAGTTATATGAGGCTGCAAAAAATATTCCAGACACCTGCTCAGAAGCATGGGATACCTGGCACTTTGAGAATATTTCAAGCATATGGTAAAATGCCTGTGAACGGTCAGTGTTTACAGTATTGCCAGGAAACTCAGTTTCTTTGTACCAGAAGACTAAGTTAAGGCATCTAATTACAGTCTAGAAAATAGAAATATATAATTTCATGGAATTACATTTTTTTTGAAAGAGTAACAATTGTACCACTAAACGTATTGGCAATTTTTAAGATAACTTGTGTTTATTTTGTGTCAGCCACTATGCAAGGTAGTTTTCATTTTTATCTTATTAAATCCTCTTAAAAACCTATCCACAAAATTAAGTTTATAGTTTACTCATTGTCAAAAAGGGAAACAAGACTCAAGAAGGCCACAGGAAATGTCCGAAGTCATATCTCTTTTTCTTTTTTTTTCTTTTTTTTTTTTTTTTTTATGTGGGTAGCTCCCTGGCTGGGAATCGAACCCAGGCTGCAGTGTTGACAGCGCCGAAGCCTTAGCTACTACACCACCAGGAAACGCCCTCATATCTCTAATAAATGGTAATTTCAGGATTCAAACTCATGATGAATAACTGCATTGCCCACTGTATGTAGTTTTTCCAGTGGGACTTCATGAAGGCAGGAGCTTTAAAGTCTTATTTACTTCTGCAACCATACTAACTGAACAGGATCATAATATAGGTCAACAATAAACATTATGTTGATTAATTAGTAGTGCTATTAACCTTCCATGTCCTTAAAAGTACTATTTTCCAAGAACTCTCCTCTATTTCCCTGATGCTACTGGGGAAATAATAGTCAAGAACACGCCAGCTATTTTAACTGGATAAGCCTTGCTAACCCCCATCTCATATCTACCTTTTTTATTTCTGCATCTCAGGTTTTGATTTTATTATTTAAAAAAAATTTAAAGACAGTCCTTTGCTTTTTCAATCTTGGTTTCCTTCAGAATATCCAGAATATAGCAGATGGGTAATAAATAAACCTAATTTTATTGCAGTTTCCATCCAGTGCATTTGCACATCTATTATCCCCTTTGAGTTTTCCATTAACTGTCTAAAGTAGGCTTTTCGAAAATCCCATCCCTGTTTTTCACGTAAGGAAGTCAATGGACAGATTTTGTGATCTGCTTGAGATCATATGACCATGACGCACTTTGAACTGCAAATCTCAGGATTGTAACTTTTCTCCTTACTGTATTTTCTTTTCCTGCTTTCTTTGTATTTTATTCTTCCCAAATAGGCAGAGCGGCTTTCATTGGCTGCTTCCTAATAATGATTTCAGTCAGTCATTTAGGGACAAAGTTTTTTGTGTGAATTTTAACTCATCCCATCCCTATCAGAATGCTCACCTCACTATGTGAAAATTGTTTGTTTTTAGCATTAGATGGGAAAATTTGTGAAAGCAGACACAATGCCTTTGCATAGGTCTTTGCATAATTTATGACAGATATTTGTTAAATAAACATAAGGAAACCAAGTGTTTGTCATCCTTGCTATTGTCAGTTTCCTCCCTGCCACCGCTTTCCTTCCTGCAAACATAGTTATTGTCTCTCAGTTTCAACTTTTAATATCAAGAAAAATAGGTGACCCTGTTAAATAGTTTATTGAGTATAAATAGGAAGTTCTTAGGGAAAACACAGCAGATTTTCTGAGTTTTAATTCATGGACTGAACGCTAAATTTGCCAAAGTAAATAAAAACTAATGACGGAGATGGTATTTTTTTGTTTTTTACTTAATATTATATCTCTGCAGAACAGTTATAATTTCATATGACCCTAGTTCTTCTGTGTATTCTAATGCACATAAATAATAAATAGGCATGATCAAACAGGTGAATGCTTGATGGCTGCTTTGATCTTCAGTTATATTACAGGCACTCCTCACTTAACAACCATGTTGCATTGCTGTGACTAGGTTGTTAAGCGAATTGCTTGGTAAGGAAGTTAAGGGCAGATACCTTGTGGTGTATCCTGTGTCACCATATGGTATGTATTTTTTCATAGCTATGACACGACACCAGACTGACAAACAAAATATGTAGCCTTTCATGATTGCAACCCTTCATGTAGTGAATACTATTAATAAATGCAGGAATGAGGCCAAGACTTAGAAGGGGGATTTCAGAGATTCACACAGACTGAGAAAGGGGATTTCTGGCACTGGAGAACTAACTGGTAGGAAGTCTGAGCGCTCATTAAACAGTTAGGTCATTAAGTGAGGAGTGGCTGTATTACTTAGCTTATTTAGGAAGGCTTTTTATGTCTTCTTGTCTGTATAGAAATTATACCAGAGCCGGTTTAACATGCCTTCAAAGAACACAGTAACACTACAAGTGAAGAACAGAAGATATAATTTGTATTTACTTATTAAGAGACGTAGATATTTGGAGAGAAAGTTCCCCTCCCTCAAACCTCTGAAGATCCAGGCTCATTCCGTTTCGCCTGCTGTGTAGTACATGCAGCACTTGGTGTCATGAGGTCTTGTGTCGATCCTTAGAACCGAGAGGGCCATCATGTCCTCGTTTGCATGTTCTTAATCCAGGGCATAAGTGCAGTCACACCTTGTGCCATGGAGACAAAACTAAAGTGAGCCTCAGTTTATCACTTGAATGAGAATTCCTTTTTCTCCCTTTCTTATTAGTCTTTGAAAACTGAAGAGAAATCTGCCAAGACAGATGTTCAGAAGCTTCTAGAAATAGGTCAGAAACAAAGGTAAGATTGTGCTTTCCTTTTATTTTTCTCAGTTCCTTTTTTGCATGGTGTCAAACTCCATTCAGAAACTTCACAAAAATCAGTTCATTCTAAGTGCGTTACATTTATTTATCTTCTTATTAACACTTGAGTGTGTGAGAATCTTGTTCAAATGCAGATTTTTATACAGTAAATCTGGGGTGGGGCTTGAGAGTCTGCGTTATTAGCAAGTTAATGGTGAGAGTGACACTAATGGGTCTTGTCTGCAGATCACAATACCAGTGTCTAAGAATCTGCAGCATTTCCCTGTATTAGTAAGATGGACCTGGTAATTCTGCCCATTTATAGATCCAATTACATTGATCTCAGTGAGCCACTTTAATAGTATCCAAACTCAATCATGGTGGTAATGGTAAGGGTGGGAAGAAACGGGGTAATCTTAGTAACAGTATAAGTAGAATTACAATGTGATTAGTGTTGGTTGGTTCATTTTTGAAGGAAGTATATTGTGAGAGAAATTTTTATGCAGTATAAAAGCCATTATGATTTTGAATTGCTAATCAAAGAAAAGGAAAAGGTATTTTAAGGTAGAAAAAAGCTAGCATTTATTATATATACATTTACTAAAGGTTTTGCTAGGCATTTTCTTGTTTTACACTCACAATTTCCTTAGAAAGTAGATACTATTATCCCCATTTAACATATAGAAAATTGTTGCTCAGCCTGCTTAAATGAATTGCTCAGAGTTGTGTTAATTAGAATTTGCTCTGCTGTGTCTTACCCAGTTGCTGTGCCCTTTCACATTTGTTCACTGACCACAAAGCAAAAGTTGTTTAAAAGTTTACGCACATTACACTATGCAGTCCTTTCTCATCATTTTGTATCTTTTCCACTAACATTGCCTCTTGACTCTTGAAATCTCTCATTGGCATGTGTCTGGATTGAGTTGATGACATGTTAAAAATATCAAAGCCAGTGTCCTATATGTACTATTTTTATTATTAAAATAAAATTATTATTTCTTAAACATGAAATTCTTTTTCAATGCAATATTTAAAATAGCTCATATAAAATATTGGTCTGACACTGTAGTGCCTCCATCTGAGAAGCTGCAGTCTCTGCTACATCGATACAGTTCCCCAGCAAACCCATCGTATTTGTGCTGCATTGCAGATGTAGCCTATATGTATATACTCACATACTTGCTATGACATGATTATTATTCATTTTTTAAAATTGTATGCAGTCACTTAAAAAAAATTATTACTCTTCACAGTTTACGTAAATGGCATTTGATGCCTCAAACCTGACCTTGGAAAGGCAACAAAACTAGACAAAGCAATGCCAAATGACTATGTTAGATGTAATATCTTCCAGGAAGAAAGAGAACTACTAGTTACTACTGAAAAATAATTTAATAGGGTTACGTAATATATGTATCTATATAAAAATATATATATAATAAAAGTAACACACATACACACACATATACATACACACACATATATAATATATACAAATATATTTATATAATAGACTCTTTGACCACCTTAAAAATAAAATATTGGTCTGAGTATGTTTCCAAAAGTATATAATTCTAAATTATTTTGTTGGTTTGAAATTAGCCACTTCCTAAAGCATCTATGGTCAATATTACGTAGGTACTTGGGGTTCATTGAGGTAGTGTTGGAAAATTATAAACTGCATTTTGAATAGAAATAACCAGTCAAAATAGATCAAGAGATAATGAAAATGATTACTTTCTATAGAGCATCCCATGGTTGGAGAGGATAATAAACAAAAATATAAACATCAGAAGGGACCTGTGCACAGTGCATGTCAGTGCCACTGAGAGGGTTGCAGTGACTGAAGAAGACCGAGTGGGTCAGGGAAAACCAGTCAATAAAGCTGTATACATAGACAGGGATGAGCTATAGAAACTTCTATAGATGGGGAGGAACCCATTTTAGGGAGCTCCATAGGAGTATGATATAAACTAAGGAAGTATTTTATGGGAATTATTCTATAAACATTGTTCAGGGTAAAAAGGAAGAGACTTACAAGAGGTGGAGGAGAGGAGGCTTAGGAAAGAGGACAGGGAGAGCTCAAGAGTCAGGACCCTAGAAAGAAGCAGTGAAGCCCGTGTGGCCTCATCGCAGGAGCGACACAGAAGAGGGGACAGGCTTCTGCATGATGTTGATAAGGAAAAGCCCGTTCCTTTAGCTTGCTGATATTGCCATGAATTATGTTTGGCTGTTTCTACATAACACACAAACTAACTACCCAGGCAAACCAGGAAAAAACGTGGTTAGGTTTATTAAGAATTTCTTAATCACCATTTACACACCTGGTACACATATAGACTACACGGTGATGGACCAAGTCTTTCAATGAAAGGATTAAATGGAACAGAAATTTGGGTATTGTGGTTTCAAAGTTTTATCCATAGTTTAAAAACTCATTTAAATGCAAAACTTCTATAATGTATACACACTTAGAATGTAAAATTCAATAGATAAATTCTAACAATAGGTATTTCTCAAAAGAATATGATATTTTATATTTTAGTTTTTGTTCTTTACTCAGAGATACATAAAAATTATAGTTATGAGAATGCAAAGATGGCTGTGAATCTCATTTCCAAAATAGAGATGTAAATAACGAGTGAAAGAGAAAAATATGATCTTAGAATATAAAAAAATTTTGAGCAAATTTAGATGTATTATCTGAGTCTGAAAGAGTGTAATGTGTTGTACACTTCATTTGGCTAATACACCCAGCTCTCAATAACCCCTGGTCGTCTAGGAGCCTTGCCTCCAGGCCCTTAACCTGGTTCCTAGAAGTCATGCTTCTTTTATGTCACTGGCCACAATTCATTTGCACAGAGGTGACTACTGAAACAATACTGAATCAATTAGAATTTCCCTCTTGGAATTACAGTCACGGGCAACTAACCAGTCTTTCTGTGCAGCTGGAACTACAACTCAGCGGGTATGGGGTGGTCATACACAACCACGGGGAGAAAGCAGAGTGACTTTCTGCCAAGACACAAAAAGGACTGTGTGTGTGTGCATGTGCGTGTTTTTGTATGTGTGTACAAGGGGGTTGGGGAGAGAGAGAGAAGTTGTGTGGACTCTTGAGTGTTATGTTTTCAGAAGTATTAAGACAGATTAGATAATATTCATAGAGGAGTCTCCCGGTTGGTGGAGAAAGGTTTAGACCTTGCTATGTGAAGCATGAGAGTGTGCAACCTTACAACAGAGACCTGGAGGATAAACACGTACCCTAAAATTCCTGGAAGACTATCTTGAGAAAAAGGAATAAAAAATGTATTCGCTGTGGTGATTGATGAGTGCAGATTACTACAATAGAAGGCAGTTTTGGACTCTGTGGACTAAAAGATTTTACAATTAAACGGTTTCTGAAAATGAAAAAAATTCTTGGGGTAGTAGTAAGTTCTTCATGTAATATTATTATAGTACAAGCTGGAAACCTTTTGGGGAAAAAAATGCCTTCCTGTGTAGAATGATTTGTGTGTGTGTGTGTGTGTGTGTGTGTGTGTGTGTGTTTATAACTTGGGATGGAAGAGGTGTGAGACACCAGTCCTTTAAAAATCCCTGTAACCATGACATTACGTGCTAAAATGTACTTAACATCTGAACAACCTATCACAAGTGACACTGCAGCCATCAGTTCTTTAGAATTAAGCTTCAGTTCAGTATTAAACAGGGCTCTCGAGGAGCTGGACATAGTTTGGGCAAGTTCCAGTTGGTGTAAGAGGGTATTCCACAAGCACGTCAGGAATCATCTCTCATAGGAGTACAATTTAGCAAGTGTATGAGGCAGAAATTTGGGGCCACATAAAGCGTGAGAGCACTGAGAAGATCTAGAAATAATCCTGAAAGGCCAAAAAGGAAATGGAGAGATTCAGAAGCTTTAAAGGGCCCACTTCACCATTCTGTCTGATAGCTTTTCTTGCACAGTGAAAATGTGCAGAAGAATTCTTCTACCTTCTCCACTTTTTGGTAACCGCTTTCACAGTGTATTTTTGTCTGTCTCCCTACAATGCCTATAGATGTCAATATGTAGGAATTTTTGAATGTATAAATGTACTTATTTTTTATAAAATCTGTATTTCATAATTTAATTAAAACAGCTGTATCATCATCTAAAAATAAAAAATTAAATCCAAAGTTACTATTTATAATAATTAATTATCATAACATTTTATTATACGATTTTTATCAGTTGGTAAGCTAATAGTTTGTAGTTTTATTCAGTGCTTGTTGAAGATTTGAGGGTTAGGAATACCACATAGATCCTCCTTTTCTCTCTCTCTCTCTCTCTCTGTCAGTAGAGGTGGTGTAATGGCTCTTTAGTATTTCAGCACCTAGGCTTCAGAACACAATTCCATCACATCTCTATGTATCAGTTTTCTATATTTAATATGATATCATAATTTTATGCAAAGCTTATAAGAGTGTCCAATGCATCCTAAGCCTACAATTAAGTAGGGTACAGTATAGTATATATTTTGTCAGAAATGTTCTTTGTGGAAAAGATCGGGAATGATATTGGAAGTCCAAATTTTAAATGTCCATATCTGAAACAATTCTGATAAATGAAACCTGTTTGAGGAAGTAATAGAAGCAGAGACTTAAAATCACTTAAAGCAGAAGCATGTTACACCCCAAAAGCATAAATCATCTAACAACAAAGTAACTGTAATTATTTTATAACTTATTTCAATTATATTTTGCTTTCACATAGTCCAAATTGATTCTAACAATCATACCGACTGTCATTGATGTTCCTGAAATTAAAATTGGGACCCAAGAGTTTCTAGAGTACATAATCTGGGGTTATCACTAAATCCCACTGGAGGAAAGAACAGTTAATGTGGTGGTCAAAGAATAAATTTAGGAACCTAGAGTGGTATAGGTGGTTATGACAATAATCTCATTTATTAACTGATTCTTTTTTAGGCGTTGTGCTAAGCATTTTGCTTGCATTATGTTTTCTAAACCTCACTACAAACATATGAGTTAGCTCTACATTGTGCCCTTTTATGGATTTAAAAAAATAGGTCTCTCCTATCCCCTAGTCTCTATATTGTGATCCCAGAGGTAGTACTTTGGCACTGGATCAAGAATTTTAAATTAGTTTGGGTGTTAGTAAGACTAGAAAGCTTTCTGTAGTGGTTGCTGTTACTTTGGAGGAGTTCATTCCTCTAGCTAGAATTAACACACATGCACACACTCACTGATACATTAATCTTATCTGATATCTGAACTTTTTGAAATGATAATTTAGGTGATCAAAATAAGTCACAGAAAGACAATATGATTTGTCATAAATTAGTAAATTCTATACCTTTGAGAAGAATGCACATTTATGATATTTATATAGGTATTTATATTTTTAACAAGTGGACAAGGTCCATATGCATTTGTAAGCTTGAGACACAATTTGTATGTGTATATATGTGTGTGTGTGTACATATACGCACATGTATTTCTTTACCCTAAATAATAAGTTACCTTCAAAGTAGAAATAAGTCTCCTTTCTCTTCATTTTCATAAAAAGTCTCAGGCTTTATAAAGGATATCTAAAGTACAGTGCTTTTAGAAGTCATCAATTAGGAGCATCCAAAGGGAACGGTAATTTTATCTGGCAGTCTATCATAACTTTTTTCCTAGCCAGCGTGTTGCCACCCTGGCATGCTGTCACTAAAATTAACTTTTCAACTCTAATTGTTATATTGATTTGATTTGACACATTATGCAGCTCACAGATGATTCACACAGTGGGATTCTTATAAGACACAATAGTAAGGCAATTTCCTTTAAACACAGCTTGCTTTTAGTACTTGCATGGGGGAGAAAACCTTCATTATCAGAATCCTTAGGTACATCCTGTGTGCTTAACTGTGTCTCTATTCAGTTCTAGTTATCTGTTTCCAAAATGCACGTAGACAGCAAAACCTCTTTATCATAATGCACATAAAAAAATAAAAGAATTATAATATGTTTCTTTTTCGCTCTCTATTTTCTACTAGAGAACAAATGAAGTCTATCCAGGAGGCTCTGCAAAATCAACTTAAAGAGACATCTGAGAAAGCGGAAAAACAACAGGCTACTGTAAGTGTGTTTCTTTTTTTGTGTCTTTTGCTTTGGGGGCTGGAAAATTGTTTTTTTTTTTCTTTCAAAAATCGCTGTGGAACAAACACACCTGAAAAAAATAAAAATGTAAAAGGGATCAAATATGATATGGTGATGGAAGGAGAACTGACTCTGGGTCGTGGACACACAATGCGATATACAGATGATGTATTACAAAAATGTACACTTGAAACCTATGTGATTTCTCTAACCAAAGTAATACCAGTAAATATAATAAAATTTAAAGAAATAAAAATACAATAAAGAAAGTAGTCACCACGATTATAAAAATACTTGGTCAGCATTTATTCCCAAAAATATTTTTGTTGTACTTGATTCTAAGGAGTCTTTTAATTCCCAATCTTCATTTAAGGACACAAATCTGAGGGCAAGAGTACTGGCCTGAGGCCCCACACGATTGGTTCTTAAACTGTGACGTGTAACTGACCTTGAACTAAGTTAAGCTTATGGATTCTTGAGTCACAAGCCACACTCACTGAATAAGAATCTGTCCAACGAGGCCACCATCTGCTTCTTTAGTCAGTTCCACAGGTGATTCTGATATGCCCCAAAGTTTAAGAATCAAAGTTCGCTCCAGATGTTCTCTTTGAAATGTTCCCTTGAGCCCTGCATTTCAGTTCTTGTAACGAGTACTCACCCTAGGCAGGAGGGATGGTGCTCTTGATTGCAGTGCTGATAATTAGATCTGTACCTTATTCCCAGGACCCACCTTCTGCACCAAATGGGGATTGGACCTTTGACCTTGTTTCCAGAACTTGATTCTGTTTTAAATTCAATATATTGATAGAAAATTTGAGATGTGGTAAGCCCAACAGATCAAGAAGTAACTACCATTGCAAAGATTGTTTATTTTTCACAGTTCAAAAGGGGTGGCATGCTATGTGACAGGGACTACACAGGAAAGCATTGTGCTTGTCCCCAGGCAGAAGAAGGCAGGGGAACTATGGGCATGGGCCTTTATTTTGTGGTTTTCGTAGGAAAGAATGGGTGAGGCAGGATAAGCAGTCTTAGAATTGGCCAGTTTAAATGATTTCAGTGGGCTCTGAGGCATAGAGACCACCCTTATTTGTCTAATACTTGGCCCTGGGGTGACTAGGACAGGGGCATAGTGGCCTGGAGTGTGAGCACCTGATACAAAGGGTGGCTAGGGTTGCTGTATTTGAAAAGCACACCACCAGAAGGAGGACTCTTTTGGAGGGAAGGGGAGAGTGCATGCAGCAACGGGGGAGGCAGGATGTTAAGGAAGGGTGACTCAAGCACATTGTTGGGTTGTCCATAACAAGGCCTGCCCACGTATCAATACAGAGTAGATGTTAAAGCATCAAGTTCACAAAAGCTAGAAACATGATTAATACAGAATCTCCATTCCAGGTCAATAACCTGGGATCCCAACCCCTCTAAAAACAGTCAGCCTGCCTTTCATTTGCAAGGCTTCCCTGCATTAGGGTGTGGAGTTTTGCTTCTGAAACTCAGCCCTTTCTGGCATCTGGGACACCCACTTTCTGAAGATAGTCTTTCTGGTAATGATGGTTGTCTTTCCTAGGTTACAGGGTTATTTCTTATTAATGGATGCACTATTATCTGTTCTGCCCACTTACAAGGACAAATAGGTTGGTTCTTCTCTGCTTTGCTATGGCAACACTCCCTCCTCACCTGCCATGTATCCCAGTGTCTGGCTCTCTAGGCATCAGTTGTTACATAGAAGAACAGACATACTTTCAGCATCAGCAAGTGGATCTCTCTCCTCAACACCTGATGCAGACCACTCAGTCCCTCTATTTCAATCCTATTTCTGTCTTGATTTGTAACATTTAATCTGGATTTAGTCATAGCCTGGTCACAAATGATGGCAGTTAGAGCAGAACAGATTTGGCCACAATACTATTATCTCAGATCTTCACAATAAAACTACACACCTTTTTTTTCCTGGATAACTTTGAGAAAGTAAGTTTCTTGCTGGTATTCACACAGCTAATAGTTGGAGGAGTCAAAGCATGAAGCCATGATTGTTCCAATATGTTATGCAAACTGTGACTAAGATCCAAAAAAAGGAAAAAGAAAGAAAGCTGTAACTTTTGAAAGAGCACGGCCCAAGTTAGAGTGTCTGAGGATGGAAGAATGTCAGGGACAATGTGTGCATAGTTGGGAAGAAGAAAGGGGCCGGACTGGCTGAGTCACCCTTGATCTCATCACGGCGTGCTTGCAGGGCCTTTCTTATGGCTCAGCGTTGGCTCTTGAGAGAGGGTTTCCCTTTCCCACCCTAAAATACTCTGCGAAATCGGAAACTCTCTAAATGAATTCATAACCTGGCATGTACTTTGGAATAAGATTATTCCAGTTTTAAAATCCTGATGGGTCGTCTACTAGCTCTGTGAATTTGGGTAAAGTCATTTACTTGTACAAATTTCCTTATTTGCAGAACTTTGATGATGATTTGAGTTAAAATAACATACATACTTTCCCTAAAACCATATCTAGCATATACTATATTGTAAACACTAAACTAATACCATTCCTCTTTGCTCTCTCCTTTGTTTCTTTTTTCTTCAATTTCCTGTCCACCACTTAGTTGAGTAAATATAAGAAAGTTATTTTGTGTCTCTGAGGCTCTTTTAGTGTAAAAGGCATGTCAGTACTACTTATGTAACACTTAACTACTTGTTTGGTGATTATATGAGCTGAGGCATGCAGTGTTAAACAGAGTTGATAATCAATCGTATGCAACTTTAACATTGTACCAAAGTCTCACAAGACTGTCCCTACTTCCGTCTTCAGATACCAGTGACGAGCCCAGATTAGCACCTGTCCTTCTGACTACCAACTACAGATCGGAGGTTCTAATAAACACCTCCTTCTACTATTTGCTAGAGTGGCTCACAGAACTCAAAGAAACATTTTACAGATTGCCCGTTTATTATAAAAGGATATCATTCGGTAGCAGCAGTATGGAAGAGATGCATAGGGCAAGGGCTGGGGACAGGGCATGGAGCTGTCAGGCTCTCAAATGTGCCGCTCTCCTCAAATCTGCATGTTCACCAACCCAGAAGCTCTCTGAACCTTCTTCCTTTGGGTTTTATAGCGCCTTCATTACTTAGGTGTGACTGGTTACACTGGCCATTGGCAATTCATTCCATCTCCAGCCCCTCGCTCTTTCCCAGAGGTCAGGGGAATGGCACTAAAAGCCCCAATCCTGTAATCACATGGTTGGCTTTCCTGGCAACCACCCCCATCAATAGATGCAATCCAAAAGCACTTAGGGAGTTCCAAGGGTTTTAGGAGCTGTGATCCAGGAACCATAGAAAAACAAAATATCTATTTCTTGTTATAAATCACAATATCACAATCATTTATCATCATCAGTATCACTATTATATTTCATCTTTATAATTATTGAAGGCTTTGGATATCTATTGATATCATAGTAATAATGACCAGGAATGAGAGAAGAATGAGTACCTGATGAAAGGAAAGTTAAAATAATAGATAGAGGCTGTCTGGGAAAAAATCCAGCTGCAAACGCCTCTATTTTGGATATTAATTGCATGGCTGGGTCCTTTCCACACGGCCCTCGTATGTCTCACTACTCATAATTTAGAATGATCTTCCCTCAATTCTATTTACATTGCTGTTCAACTAATTTTATTATGCAATGAGCTGCCAGTAACTGTTCTTAAAAGCTGACTTTAAATTGTTGGAGACTGAGCTGGAGTTCCCAGAAAATTAGAAACACTTTCTTTGTGGAAATCAGACATTTTGCCTGTTAGTGATCACGGTTAAACATGGCTTCGTGTTCACTGTTATTAAATAACGACTAGATAAATGTGGTGACATTTTTACCATTAGCTTGCATTTTCTTAACTGCAGACTGACTTTTCTTCTTTTTGTTTGATATTGTTGTCAATGTTTAAAATAATTTTAAAACCATATAGGTTTATATAAGGCATATAAAGAAATATATGTACCTATATGGGAGTATGAGTGAGTGTGTATATGTGTGTGTCTGTGGAGGGAATAAAGAGATATGGAGGGAAGAGGATCAGAAGATATTTCAGTTCAAGATTCTCTTTTATCATTATGTTTTTTAGAAAATTAAAATATTAAAAAATTTGTACCTAATGTTGTAAGCCTTCAATTAGAAATGAATATCTTGGTATAACTAGGTGATGTGATGTAATACCAAAAGTATACCTCACTCCCCCCTTAAAGTTAACAAATGCATCATCCACACCCATTGTACCCTCTGATGACAGCATTAGAAAGTGTGTGCATTACTACAGTGACAGTTCATGGTAGAGAAACTATGTCCAAATCAGCAACGTCAAAGGAAGTTCGACTAGAGGTATCCCAACATGTAATTGAGCAGGGACTGTCTTGGTCTTCGGTCTTTGCCACGTGAAGATGTAAAAGAAGATGAGAGAAAGAAGAGTGAAGAATAGAAGAGAGGAAATTTCGGACAGCTTTCAAGTCAGAAGCCTTTTGTCTCCAGTGGGAGCTTCTCCATATGTGGTTGCAGACCCCTTAAGAGAGTTATCCACTTGTGACATTCTGGGACAGAGGCTAATAAACACTTTATATCAACTATGATAAAAATACTTTAGACCAGGGGTGTCCAATCTTTTGGCTTTCACGGGCCACATTGGAAGAAGAATTGTCTTGGGCCACACATAAAATACACTAATACTAACGAGATAGCTGATGAGCTTTAAAGAAAAATGGTGGAAATAAAATCTAACTATGTTTTAAGACAGTTCACAGATTTGTGTTGGGTCACACTCAAAGCCATTCTGGGCTGCATGTAGCCCCCAGGCTGCAGGTTGGACAAGCTTGCTCTAGACTTTTATTCATATCCCAGGGAAGTGAGCATCAGAACTAGGAAATAGACTGCTCACCCCTTTCTTATACAGATGAAGTCCCATTTTTTTCACCAAATGTGGGACAGTTTAATGACAAATTTCTGAAATAGTCCACAGAGCAGAGTACTCATCTCTTGAGTTTCCTTCCACAGACTTAGTGCACTCACATGTGAAATACTAACACATGCATAACTGTTATTACTGTGTCAGTTGTGTTATGATTGCTTCTTTTTGTATTCCACTGGTGAAGGAAGAAAAATGGACATAGTTTTATAAATTGGCTATTAAAAGCAAGATTTTTAAAATTTGTCTAAAATTATTACTTTTTTATTGTTAAATTGATTGGCATGTCATTGATTAGCAAAAATTACATAGGTTCCAAGTGTGCAGTTCTATAGTACATTGTCTATATGTTGCAGCCAGAATCAGTTCTCTTTCCATCACCATGTATTTGATTCTCCTTTTCCTCCTCTTCCACCCTCCTATACCCTCTTACCCTCAGGTAACCACTAAACTATTGACTATGTCCGTGAGTTTTTGTTTCTTTGTTGCTTTCCATGTGATATTCCAGATATGAATGAAGTCATATGGTTCCTGTTTTTTTCTGTCTGGTTTATTTCTTAGCATGATGGTTTTGAGGTCCATCCATTTTGTTGCAAATGGGTACAACTGCTATGGAGGAGAGTGTGGAGAAAGGTTCCACAGAACATTGGAACGGAGCTACCATATGACCCAGCAATCCCCCTTCTGGGTATCTACCCAAAAAACATGAAAACCTTAGTCCACAAAGACTTATGTACCCCAATGTTCATCGCAGCACTGTTCACAGTGGCCAAGTCACGGAAACAACCCAAGTGCCCTGCGACAGATGACTGGATAAAGCAGCTGTGGTACATATACACAATGGAATGTTACTCAGCTGTAAGAAAGATGAAATACTGCCAAAAGCAAGATGATTTGACAATAGTCTATCTTCATAGCATATACAAAAAATATATAAATAAACTGATGTTAAAAAAACAGGAACGCAATAATAATTAGAAATATGCTTTAAATATTTTACATACTGGTAGCTTATAATAATGTATTCAAAAAACAAACACACACAAAATATCAAATAGGTTTACCTTGGAGTCACTCTCCTAGAAAACTCCTTAAATAAATTATATATTCAGTTGTTTTGCAAATTGTTCAATGAGTAGAAGATGACAATATCTTTTAACTTCCTCTTCGTCCTACCTGTCTTTCACACCTACTAGAACAATGTATTACAGACATGTATTTTAATCACATTCAGTACATATAAATATATATATATGTGTGTGTGTGTTCATGTGTCTATCATCTGAGAAAAAAAGGTTAAGTGGGTGATAAGTATCCTTCTTATGTTTGCTATGCTCTTGTAATTTTTACTCTGATTTATTTATTTAATGGTGGTCTTGACTTCCTGCATTTTTATATTCAAAATATATGGAAAGTAGGCAGGTTTGATAATATGATTTTATCAAAGGCTTATTGTTTACACAACCATTTTACAAATACTTTTTCACCTCTTACTAAGAATTAGAAATCACAGAAACATCCATCTCCCTTTTTTCATCCAACATCATCAGAAGCACTTGTTAAACACGTGTTTGATGAATTATTCTCCAGGTAAAAACCAATGACATTGCTAGGTCCTTCCCCCAAAATTGATTCTGGAGAAACTATAGCAGTTAAGGGGAACTGTGGACTAAAGAATGCACAAAAGCACATGGAAAAAAATAAACAAAACATGAAGTCATGGGTAACTCCTGCATACACAGACGAGTCACAGCAATGAGTGAGTTTGTGTTGAGAAAAAGTGGTTGCTATTGGCTGAGGCAGAGGGCAGCAGGCGGATGTGTGAGAAGGGAAATGGAGGACACCTGCTTTTTGGAATTTCCCCACTCTTCCTTTGGAGGATCACCTCTCCTGATCCTGGAAGTCAGTAGCAACAACTCAGGTCTCTGTGTCGTCATGGTAACGTCAGTGCAGCCTAAAACCCTGTTGAAGAGAGGAAGGGAAGGGTTGAAGGGGTCAGAAGTAGTGGAGTCCTTGCCACTCCCACCCACCTGGATGCTGTGGTTCTAAGGGTCTCTGACCTAGATCATTCCTTCTCTCACCAGAACAGCTGCTCTTTTTATTTTATTTTATTTTATTTTATTTTTGGCTCTTTTCCTATACACATTACCACCCAGAACAGCTAAAAACCTAGAGAGAATAATTTAAGAATCTAAAATAATGTATCTTCAATGAGATATAGAGCTACTAAAATAAATTTAAAAATGTATATTGGACCATTTGTACATTCTGAAGCAGAATTATTGAAATCAATGAGCTAAGAATTTCAGCTAAACATCTTAAATACACCCAAAAAGATAGGGGAAGAATTAACAGTATACAGAAAGAACAAGAAACCATTAAAAAAGGACTAGTTGGAAATATTAAATGTAGATACTACCCAATACCTAAGAAAAAAATAACACATTAGATTGTATAAGTAGCTAGAAGAAAGTAATAAGTAGTAATAATAATAATAATAATGAAAAAATGAGTCATTTATTATATGAGAAAAGGATATTTTTATATAATCAGTAGATATATATATGAATTGAGCAATGAAGATTTGGTTAATGAAAATTTTAATTCTTTGGTTTTTTTTTTTTTAGTATTTGTTGATAAAAGATAATCATTATATTATACCTCAAAAATCATGAAAATAAATTTATAAAGGGCACAATAATGAAAATGAATTGTGTCTACAAAATTTTCTATTCATTTTCAGATAAATTTTTTAAAGACTGAAGTGGAAAGAAAGAGCAAAATGATCCGAGATCTTCAGAATGAGGTAAGATACATTTCAGAAAAATTTTATATATATCACAATATATATGTAAACATATTGATTTGCTACAAGCTTTGGAGTATTAATCATATGCAAATTTGGCCTTCGGTATGTACTAATGGAGAGGAACTGTAAAGTTAAAAACTGCAAAGAGAAGATAATCCCTACTTTTACATATATTTGATAATGTTATTAGTTCATACGTCTTTAGGTCATTTTCCCTTCTAAGTATATTTTGCTTGGAATATATTTTTAAAAATTATTTTCACTTCACAAATTAATTTGTCTGCCAAATGACATCACAGGCACTGAAGAAAAAAGCTAGCTAGAAATTGACTTCATTCTGGGAAGAACCAATCTAGAATGAAAAATTTGTGTAAGATAATCCTAGAGTATTGTAGATTCAAACAAAATCAACTGTAACTACTTTCATTATAACCTTTAAAATGTAAGGACTTTATAAAACACTATACCGTTTTTGCTCTTTTGATTCTTTATTTTGTTGTACAAGTGCTTTAGTTTTTAAAATTTCTCTGTCATGTTTCTATTTCCACCTCTTTATTTATTTTTCTCTTCAATGCAATTAGTTAATTAGGGCTAGTAAATTATGACTGATCAATGATACATCTGCCTTGATCAACCTGACTAATTATGGTTTATTTTGAATGCCAAATGAATCACTTCACCTTTTACTAGTTTCTCTTTAATGCCTTCCTTCTTTTCTTTGTGTCCCCTTTTTATTTTTGAGACATTTAAAAATGGATAAGCTACATTATTTCTAAATTGTTTCCACCTGATATCAAGGTTAAAAAAATAGACTTTGCAAATGCTTTGATATTAATATCAACACTCAGCATCAGTGCTGATGATGACATTAAAATGGTTTGTCAGGTGTGCAAAGACTGTATGGGTGAAAGCAAGAAAATTTTAAATGGCTAAATGGTTTTGGGATGATTCTATTGTGTTTTCATTTCTTTCTAATCACTTTTTTTTTTTCTGAGTCTTCTTAAGGAAGTATGATGGAGTGGACTTGGTAATGTTTTCCATAAAGCCTAAATTGTTCTGGATTTCCTGTTTATAGTGGAAGATGTCAGCAGATCAGTGTTACCAGCATACTAGATATACTGGATAATTTTTGTGCCACTGGGGTTCAGTGAGAGACCAATGAAAATACTAGATTACTCAAGTCAAAAACTTTCCACAGATCATTTAAGACAAGGGAATCATTTAAAACAATGTTAAAGGCAGTATTAAAATAGGAAAGAAAGTCTGTTTGCATATACACACATGTATACACACACATGCTCACACATAATAACCGGAACCCAGTTTTATGATAATCATATGTTTCCAGGTTAATTTAAATTTTTATATAACTCTTACCAGCTAACTTTTAACCTTAGACATTTTTTAAAATCTAGCATTCACGTGAGGAAGCATTTTCAAAATAAAATTATAATTAATTAAACAAGCACGTATGAAGACAAAATATTTTGTTTCTGGGGAAAATTTTATAGTGTAGTATTAATTTTCTAAGTGTGTAGGCTAGAATAATTCTAAAAGAGATACAATTCTACAAAAACATTATCTACCAAATTTAAATTTTGTTATTAAATTTACTACTACTCACTTTCACTCTACTGAAAATTTGCAAGATGAAAATTATAACCAGATACAGTTTTTGATTTCTTAAAAAGAGGACCTAATGGTGAACATATATCAGTATCTTCTAATTTGACTTCTTTGTATTAATTACTCGAACTTTTAGGTTTGTAAATTTGACAAATGATTAGTATGTAGAGATTGAACAACATAATTGACCCATACTCTGTACAGTAAAATTATATGAACACTGTGTAGAAGATTTTTAGTTTAGGCTTAAAAAAAGGAACAGGTAAATTGATTAAACAAAATACAGAAGGTGAGGGAGACAACACAGGCATGAAGAGATTTGTGGCAGGAGCTTCAAGTCCCCTGAGTACTTCTGAGTGAGGGTGTTGGGAAGTCCCAGTAGAAGAAAGGACTTTTGAAGTTCTTCGAGAATGATCAGCCCTTTTTCCATATGTAAAAGCAACTACTAAAAGATACTTTTCCATTAGCATTTAGAGATCCAATTGTTAAGGTAAGATATTCCTTGAAGGGAATAAAATAGTCACAACTTCTTTTTTTTGAAGCAAACGGTGTGTAGGGCAGAAAGCATTTTGATTTTTCCACCCAGGCAGGCACACCTGAACAGGCTACATGGGAGCTCATCGCTCAAACATTATGAGGCAGAACCCTTCCGAACTTAAAATCATAACTGGGTAAGAACACTAGAGAATACAGAGAGCAAAGTGAGGATGAAAGAGGAAAAGAAACAGATTGCTTTACAAAGTAAATACGGAATCTACTGGAAAAAGCGTGAGCTACGAATTAATCAAAGCATATTTCATTTATCTCTGTCATCACATGGGCATCACTTTTATTTAACCTGTGTCTTGAACTGTTTTTACTCAGTTGTGGCAAAAAGAGTTGTCGGATGAGAAGAAAAGGATGTATTACGTCATATAGGGATGCCACAAACTCGTTAGGAGAGCTGAATATACAGCCTGTAGGCTGAGCTTTGGCACAGCTCCATAAACACACCCAGAGCAGGCTCTCTGAGGGCAGGGCTTCCTCTGCCACGGTCAGGGGCTGCCAGCCAGCTTGATGCCTCATCCCTACAGGCTCTGGTACCCCATCGCCCTATACCTTGTACCTCAGCCAGTGGGTGATAACTAGCCTGTTTTCTTACCTCACTAGTTTATGTATAATCTACATATTGCAAGGATCATGTCTGATTCCCGAAGCCTAAGTCATGTCTGCTCTGGAGCTTTAGTGGAACTTTAGAAGTAGAAGGTGTATGTTAGTTTTATTTTTAATTTGTTTGCTTTCATTTTTCCTTTGGAATATGGGTTTAATGCTGAAAAACTTTCATGTTGTGGACACAATGTTCTAAAACTTGGTAGCTTGTATATTAAGCTTTGTAATATGTGATTAGAGTCCATGGCTTTAGTATGTGGTAGGTCATTATTGATGGGTTTTGAGTAGTTAAGAAACATGCTTTAAGTACTACTTGATAGAACATTCAGTTGTGTATGTGTGTGTGTGTTAGAGTAGCTCATGTGTATAAATGGTGTCTTGCTTATTCTTATCATGTGATTTTGACTTTGCTTTTATCTGAGGTATTACCTCACCTAAATGTTGACTCTTTGATGTTGGAATCCTACTTTTTCTACAGTATTATAATTGACATATTCTTTTTTCATAAAAGAAAATCACTAGGCCATGACTCTGCACAGTGAGAATTAATTAAGACCACACTTGAGTCTGTTCTTAACAGCAGTGAGTTAAATGAATTGAATAAACTCTGGATATTGTTTTCAAATTTGGAGATCGAAGCTGGTTTCCCTAATTTGCTATTCTCTTATAAGAAGGATTCTTAAAGACCCTGCAAGATATAAAGATTGATCTCAGGGAATCTGTGATCATCCTGACATTATAAAATAACAGAAAAAAGTATAGGTGCATACGTGCACCTCAAAGGAGAGAGTCTACTCTAGATTCTGAGGAGGTCCATCATTAAAGCAAACAAGCAAACATACTAAAAAGGTTAATAACCACCAATCTAGAGAAAACTCTAATAAATTTAAAAAGAAAACCCATTTTGGTTCAAAGACTCTGGCTAGAATTCTCTAAAATAAATTACTCCATATTGCATCAATAAACACACTGAGGTGAAAATGATGGCATATTTCACAATGTGACAGTGCTTCAAGGTCTCATCATTCTGAAAGTGATTCTCACGCCTCTGCCTGCGGATGAATAGGGTAAGAGTTTGGGTGAAATATATACTGTGTCCAGGACATGCCTGAGATGTTTTCAGATCATTTCATTATAATTTTTTACTTTTTCTCTGCTGATTTGCCTTTTTAGTAATTATTTCTGACAGGTTTTGGTCAACTGGTATTCTGGTTATTTCTGTATTCATTATTTAAAGTATACTATAACCCATATGTATTAGGTCCTAGGGTTACTGTAATCAAGTAATACAAAATGGGTGGCTTAAAACAACAGAAATTTATTCTCTCAGTTCTAGGCTGACCAGATACACCATTTTAAATGGGACAGAAGACAACGATACTGTCCCATTTCAAATGGTACGTCTGGTCAGCCTACAGTAACCTTGAAGTTAGCCTAGTAAGACTGGGCTGACCATATGTACCATTTGAAATGGGACAGTACCAGTGTTTTCTGTCCCATTTAAAACAGTACATCTGGTCCGCCTACTCAGTTCTAGAAGTCTACTCAGAAGCCTAGAAGTCTAAAATCAAAGTATGGGCAGGGCCATGCTCCCTGGGAAGATTCTAGGGATTTTGTTTTTCCTTGTATCTTCCTAGTTTCTGGTACATCCTAGTAATCCTTGATATTCTTCAGCTTGTTAAGAGTCTCTGCTTCCATTTTGATAGGGCTTTCTCCATGTGTCTCTATTTTGTGTATTCTCTTCTTGTCTTATAAAGATACCCGTTATTGAATTTAGGGTCGACCCTAATCCAGTATAACCTGGTTTTAAATTAATTACATGTGTAAAGGCCCTTTTTCTGAATGAAGTCACATTCTGAGGTAACAGGTAGACATGACTTTTGTGATGCTAATCAAACCACTCCACCACCTAAGGCAAGCATGTCCAACCTGTGTCCCAGGACGGCCCAACATAAATTCTTAAAACACGTGAGACATTTTTTGTGACTTTAAAAAATCTCATCAGCTATCGTTTATGTTAGTGTATTTTATGTGTGGCCCAAGACAATTACTCTTCCAGTGCTGCTCAGGGAAGCCAAAAGTTTGGATACCTCTGATCTATGCCATTTTGTAATATTCTAAGTAAACAGCTTAGGTATTTTTTTTAAGTCAGGAGAGAAGCTTTATTAGGTATAAGTCTGTCTATAGAAGTACTCTAATATTACTTATTTAGGTGCATATATATGATTTGTCTATATATTAATTTCTAGAGTAAACATATTACTTAATTCCCAGTATTATTCCAACATTGTGTTAGATTTTTGAGGCATATAAATATTAAATTTCATTTATACAAAACAGCCTCTGACAATGAAGAATGTAAAGAACAGAACTTAATATATATTTTTCATCTGATATATAATAATACAATAATAATTACAAAAATTACACAAAATAACTACAATAAAACATACTAAAAAGCACTTTATAGAAAATATTATAAGGGGACAGATAAGGTCAATACTAACACAGGTGTGCTAGTCATTGAATCCTTCATTAAAGGAATGGCTTTTGAAAGGAATGGAAGGATTAGAATGTATGGCTATTGATTCATGATAAAGAAAGCAAATGCAAAAAAAGGTTGATAGTTCAAAATTTCCCTTGTAAGTGTAAATATTGTTAGTTGTTTATTGTTGCGAAGAAAGCAGTTAATTTTTATTATAGCTGAATCCAATTTCAGCTCAGCCTACTTGGAAAGAATATGTTTTTAGTCCCCAAATCAGTGCTACATGTATGTGTTATAAGAAGGTATTGGGGTAGCCAATCTGATGGATATGATCAAAGCATAACACACAGAAAAATAAATGGGAAAATTTCCACTATCAGAACTACATCAGTGAACTTTCTGCTTTTCAAGGACACAGAATTTTTACTCAGCATTTCAGAAGCAAGCCTGGGCTGCTGTTTCATGGAAGATTAGAGTCTACCTGAAATTTCATTTTACGTATTATTTACTGTTGCAATCAATTAATTTCACCAAGTTGTAATTTCCTGCTTTAGAATGTTGGCTAGATGCTGACATTGTAAGCAATTTTCGGAATGAGTCTCAGTTTAAATTGTGTGACTTGTTCCCCGACTGTATCTGGGCTACTGTTTCTGTTCTCTGACAGAAGAATATTCAGTGTTCTCTCCCACGCTTCAAGGACAGGGGAAGATTTAATTTCTTATTTCATGTCTTTTGCAAACATTATTTTGTGTGTTATTTTAGACATCTCAGAATATTGTTAATTTACTAAATAAGAAAAAATGCATACATGCCATTTAATACATATTTAGAAATGTATCTCTTAACAAATGAAAGCTATCATCATCATCATTATCATTGTTATGGATTTCTGAGGTAAAATTAGGACATAAATAAGCAATGCTATCTACAATAAGTATTTGCTTAGGAAATGGTTCCAAACAGACAAATATACAAAAATTCCATATTTCAGTTAAATAAAAATTGGTATTAGGTAAGACAGAACTCTCTCTAATTTCTAGACAGTACCATTCTGTCTCTCTTAGTGTCTATCTCTGCATCGCAGACAAGACCAAGCACCATCTAATTCACATCCTACCAGTTTAGTGAAAATATGAGACTGTCTTTTCAGTTTATACCAGCAGAAATATCCTGAATTGTTTGCATGCCTGAGGCTGTCACCAGTAGCTGGGGGAATGGGACACTTTGGCCAAGTTTGAGTCACATTTCTAACCTTTGTTACATAGAGGTAAAATTTCTACTTAAAACACCGATGAATTTGCAACAGGAAAGGGGGCTTCTTTGCAAAAGAGAGATTAGATATTGAACTGATAAAATTAAATGTATCCAGAAACCACCAAGTACTTCTCTTATTCCCCATCATTGTCGCTCATTTTTTTACTATCCCTCAGATCAGAGCATGTAAGTAATGTTTTAATCATTTCAGGTCCTAAGTCATACACAGTATATTTGCATCACCCTATCTTTGTTAGCAATTTCAACCCCATCCCAAACATATCAAGGATCTTCACTCTTCTCATTTTGTATTGACTTGGTATATTCAAACTCTCTATAAAAATGGCAATAAGGAAGCTATAGTCATATAACATTAAGTAAATAATCATATCCATCTCTATGCCTAGAAGGAAATTGGAGAACAGCTGTGTTTTCAATCATCAAAGGTTCATTATTCTATTGTACAAGTATTTGCTTCTAAGTCCCCCACCCCCACTTTACTCCACTATCCCCTCCTCTGTGCATCTCTGACCCAATAATAGTATAAGAATGCCAGAATTAACTCAAAATGGTTGGAAGACCTCCACACAAGACCTGAAACAATAGACTGCATAAGAAAAAAACATCAGTACTAAACTTATAGACCTAAGGTTCATAGAGGACTTTATGAATCTGACCTCATAGGCAAGGGAAATAAAAGTAAAAATAAACAAATGGGACTATATCAAATTAAAAAGCTTCTGCACAGCAAAAGAAACCATCAAGAAAATAAAGAGACAACCAACTGAATAGGAGAAAATATTCACACACACAAAAAACAGTGCCTCCGATGAAGGACTATTATCCAAAATATATAAAGAATTCACACAACTCAACAACAAAAATATCAGCAACCCAATTAAAAATGGGTAGAGGACCTGAATAGATACTTCTTCCATGAAGACATAGAAAAGGCTAACAGACATATGGAAAAAATGCTCAATTTCACTAGCTTTTAGAGAAATGCAAATGAAAATAGTGGTGAGATTTCATCTCACACCTGTTAGATTGACTATCATCAATATGTCAAATAATAACAAGTGTTAGAGAGGTTGTGGAGAAAAAGGGACCCTCAGATATTGCTGGTGGGAATGTAAATTGGTATAATCACTATGGAAGACAGTATCGAGGTTCCTCAAAAAATTAAGAATAGAGTTGTTATATGGCCCAGTAATCCCTTTTCTGGGTATTTACCCCCCCCCCCCGATTTGAAAACTTTAGTCTGCAAAGATGTATGTACCCACATGTTCATTGCAACATTATTCATGGTGGCCAAGACATGGAAACAACCAAAGTGTCCCTTGATAAATGAGTAGATAAAGTAGTTGTTGTAGTACATGTACACAATGGAATATTATTCAGCCATAAAAAAGATGAAATACTACTATTTGCAACGAGGATGGGCCTTGAGACTATCATGCTAAGCAAAATAAGCCAGACAGAAAATATCAAGAACCATATGAGTTCACTCATATATGGGATATAAAACTGAAAGCAACAAAAAAACAAAAACACATGGACACAGTCAATAGTTTACTGGTTACCAGGGGGTAAAAAGGGAAGGGGGTTAAGGAGGAGGGAGGGAGTGTCAAATATATGGTGATAGATGGAGAACTGACTCTGGATAATGAGCACGCAATGCAATACATAGACGATGTATCATAGAAATGTACACCTGGAACCTATGTAATTTTACTGACCAATGCCACCCCAATAAATTTAGAAAAAAAGGAAAGAAAAGGGGAAAAAAAGAACCTTTGTGCTTAACCTTTGTTCATGCCCCAACTTGAAATGAATCCCATCTCTTCTATGACATCTTTACACCTTAAGTAGTCTTTACTCAAGAACATAGACTGAATATGGGAAGGTGAAGGACCTACAAGTAGTTAGAGTTGTAAGTAAAGGAAATTTATTGGGGTAATCCATTTAAGCAACTTGGAGGGGATGGAATGCCTGCTGCTTTCATGATAGAAGAAACAAATCCAAATAATATATGAATAACTTACAAACATAAATACACA